>JASANA010003250.1:0-32286 GCA_030248095.1 Ptycholaimellus sp. GST1_10 | reverse complement strand
GAATTGAAGAGGATGACCAGGCCGGCGCTGAAGAAGTACTCGATCAGGATGCCCGCCAGCAGCCGCTTGGAAGGGCCCACCAACTCCCACCCCGATCATGAACCCAATCTGCCACACCCCCGACTCGAAGGCGCCCTGACATTCACCCACCTTTGCTTTCACAATTTGGGGTTATGGGGCTGAAAAGGGTGAGGAGAACCTGAATGAAGCGGGCAAAGGAGGGAGTACGAGGCGTTGGGGCAGAAGCTGGACAACGTGGACGGGGACTTGTTAGCAGGTACGCAGGATCCCAGAAAGACCGGTTTGCGGCCGAATCTTCAGGTCAACTAGTTTCTTAAAACAATTAGCTGAAGAATGCAGAAGAAGAAACTTGTCAGAGACGTAGCCAGCAGCCAGGGAGCCCACGAAGATGCCGGCATAGTAGACGCTCTGCATCATGGCCTTGAGCCAGCTGCGATCGCAGACCAGCTCCCACTGGAACAATTCTCTTTGCTCCCTCCTACTCCCAGTAGCTGGGTGGACTCCGGTAAGAGCAAACAAGCCGATGAGCGTTGTCTGAGACTAGCCATTGAGACAGGCCTCCTCCAGCCCGGAGCCCTGGACCGGACGGAAGCAGCTGGGGTCGGAGAGCCCCAGGAGGCTGATGTTCCCCGGCGGGCTGTGGTAGTCATTGTCGCTGGGGCCTAGCAATACGTAACTGAACGAAGGTCCGTGGCCGAAAGCCTCATGGAGCAGGAGTCAACCTTTGAGGGTTACAGGGCCAACGATGCTGACAGGATCAAAGGCGCTGGCGGCGATGCTGGCCAGCTTGCGGATGCTTGGCCTCTTGTTGCTCTCCATCTTGACCTCCACCACGTGGAGGGTGTTGGTGGGGATGAGCCAGTTGACGCCGAGGATGGAGACGATGTCGGTGGGCGGGAGCAGTTGAGCTGGATCGAGGGCGGTGAGCAGGTTGGCGCAGTTGGAGCCAAACTTGCGCAGCTCAAAACCGCCATCGGCAAAGAGGCTGACGAGGCCCCGGGCCACGCGGAGGCCCTCCGCCGCATCCTTGAATGGCCAGAGGACATTGTTGGCGTAGGTGCGCACTGGGATTGCCTGGACCTCCGCCTCGGTGAGCCCGTGTAGGCAGCCGTCAGCGAGGGCGCCCCAGACAAGCAGACGGAGGCAGGCCTGCAGCAACCACGGGCTGACACTGCAACCCATGATTACCCTTGAGTACTTCCAGACCTGGAAGTTCGCGTCCTCCAGTGGCTTGGCGGGGTCCTGGGGGTGGATGACCCGGAGCCGTCCTGAAGGTCTTCGCGCACGTGCATGGCGTAGAAGGCCGCCCGGATGTCGGCAGTGAAGAGGAACCAGCTGGATCTTGCCAACAGCTGCACCCCGAAGAGGTCGGCGAGGAGGTTGGGGCCCGGGTTGATCATGTCATTGAGGGACCAGGGTGGCGACCCGGACTTGGAGCTGGCGTCGATGATGGGGTGGACCTTCTTGCTGCCGGGGGCCTTGAAGTGGGGCAGGTGGTGCATGAGGGCGCTGGGGGCAGGCTTGGCGCTGACAGGGACGATGATGCCCTCCTTTGCCTGGGCCTCGAACTCGCCGTAGTAGGCCTTCTTCTCCTTGTCTGTGAGGCGCGCGTGGTTCCGCCAGACTCGCCTGAACGCCTGCTGAAAGTTGGAGGCGAGACAGCTGGCATCTTCTCGGAAGGGGAGGGGGACGATGAAGGAGCCGTCTGGACGGCGGCTGACCTGCTTCAGGAGCTCCTCGGTGCGCACGTCATTGGTGGTGGCCTTGGAATCTGCATCATGGCGGAAGCCCACCACCTCCAGGTCAGTCTGGTGGGCTATGTGCTGCTGGAAGGAGACTGGCTGGACGAAGCCGAACAGGACTGGGGCAGTGCTCTCATAGCTGGGGTTGGTGATGCTGAACTCACCAGGCAGGGCGCCCTCCAGGAGGACATGCAGGCTGGACTGGTAGGCCATGAGGCCGTTGGTGAGGTCGATGTGCTGGCAGCTGGCACAAAGGTACTTGTGGTAGACGTTGAGGCTGACGAGCAGGTCAACCTTGAGAGCTGCAGCCCGGGCAGCGGGGAGGTTGGCAAAGCCCAGCTCGGGCTGGCCCAGTGGCTGTAGGATGTCGGGGCGGATGGAGAAGCCTCTGACGGAGATGGGCCCACACACGTGCTCGGCAGTGTGAGCCTTGAAGCTGTGGTGGGAGCCATCGAGGCCAATGAGGGCGATTTAGACTGGCTTGGACACCAGGCGGCGGGGCTCCAGGGAGCCAGTGTAGCTCAGGTCTATGGTCTCGGGCGGTAGGAAGCAGGGTCTCAGGCACCGGGCAACATCTTCCCAGAGCCAGGACAGGCTGGAACAGGAGTCGAGGAGGCTGGTGATGTTGGCGCCGTGCCCGTCGGCGGGCCGGGCGACCGGGGCCTCGAAGGTGCTCAGGATGGCGGTGGGGTGGCCGGTGGTGGTGGCCGGGGTGGAGGCAGTGGTCTCCTTGGCCGGCTTGGCTGGGCGGCCTTTCCATTGGGCCCCTCCGGCCTGGCTCTCCTTGGGCTGGCCGGACTTGAGGGCCTCGTGCAGGATGCCATTGTGGGCGCCCCCGCACTTGTAGCAGCCCTTCTCCCGCTTGCAATCCTTGGTCGGGTGGCCCTTGCTGACGCACTTCTGACAGTGCTTCGCCTTGTCAAACGCTCTCAGGCGGTCAGCAGGTGAGGTGACTGTGGGGCACTTGGAGCTGAAGTGGCCCTCCTGCTCACAGAAGAGGCAGGGCTGTGTTGGGGTGGCTGGTGGTCTGCGCTGGCCAGTGCCCCCGCCTCCGGACTTGGCTCCGGCGGCGGGCTTGGCCCCTCCCGGGGCCTTTGGCTGGCTGGCTGGGGCTGCGAAGGTGGACTGGCCTTGGTGGTGGGGCAGTGGGGGACGGGCAGACTCAGTTGGGCAGAGTAGGTTGATCTCGGCTCGGAGGTCCTTGAGGAGGTCGGCAATGCCAGGAATGGGCTCCAGCCACTGGCGGACTTGCGCCCGCCGGATCTCTTGGCCGAGGCTTGCCGGGACCTTAGTGAACATGTCGTAGGCATAGGCGTTGATGGTGGCATCGGCGACGCCAGCAGCCCGAAGCTGGTTCAGGGCATCTGAGATGCCATCCGCCAGGGCCTCAAGGCTTCCCAGGTCCTCATCCGCTGTGGGGGTGAGGTCTTGGAGGTTGCGAAAGAGGGCGGCCTTGAGGAGGTCAGAGCACCGGTAGTTGGCATCCAACGTGTCCAGGGCCCGGGCAAAGTTGCCGGCCACGTTCGGGTCCAGCTGCTTGATCTTCTGGCGGGCCCAGCCGGAGAGACTGTGGTACAGGTAGTAGAACTTCTCCTGCTCCAGCATCACCTGTTGCTCCAGCAGATTCATCACCCAGCTCTGGAAGTGTGGGTATTTGGTGACGTTGGTGCCATTGAAGCTCTCGACAGTGTGCTTGATCTTTGGGAGTGAGTAGCTCGGTCGCCCTGCCGCTTCGTACACTCCAGCCTGCCATGGGCCTGCAGGGGCCACGTAGGGGGCCAGAGGAGGAGGCGGCTGCTGGTCCAGGCCATACCCGGGCCCCTGCCCTGGGGCTCTTCCGCCTCTGGAGGGAGGGCCAGGCAGTGCCAGTGGGTCCGGGCCTTGGCTGTGCCCCTGCCCTGGGGCTCTTCTGCCGCCAGAGGGAGAGCCGGCTGGAGCCGGTGGGTCCGGGCCTTGACCATGCCCCTGCCCCGGGGCTCTTCCGCCGCCAGAGGGAGGCCCGGTTGGAGCCGGATTGTGGTGCAGGCCTTGTCCGTACCCCTGCCCCAAGGCTCTTCTGCCGCCGGAGGGGAGGCTGGGTGGAGCTGCATTTGCTGAGCCATTTCATGCCCCCTGCCCCAGGGCTCTTCCGCATCTGAAGGGGGGCAGGTGGAGCCAGCCGCACATCCCAAGGAGCTCACCAGAGCAGTTCTGGCTGCTCAGCGGCCCAGTCAGGGATGGGCAGGAAGGGGTTGGGGCGCTGGATGGGCAGGAGGCCGGCTGGCGGCGGGTGCCGGTGGATTAGCTCCGGCCGCTCTGGGATGAAGGGCGCCGGCGTCGGTGCTGGCTGGGGCCAGCGGTTGCTGGGGCCGGCGAGGGGCGGGGAGGCTGGGCCGGCAGAGGCTGGGCCAGCGGAGGTTGGGCCGGCAGAGGCTGGGCCGGCGCTGCCGGGGCCGGCTGAGGACCGTTGCCCTGAGGCTGGGCCATGGTCTGGATGAGGTTGATGAGGTTGTCGATGAGGTGACGATCCGCTTCCTCTTGGTGGCTTTGCCTGGAGGAGGCGGCGATGCTCGTCGCCCAGGAGGAACCATCTTAGGCCATCTTTAACCGTCTCCACTGCGCCTGCCGCTTCCCCGGCTGGAGCGCCAGGTGGAACACAAAGGTGCCCGGTTGCTGGGCGTTGGGTCCCGGCGCCATTGCTGCCGGTGATGGCAGACCCAGTCCTCCATTTGATCGGAGGTGGCTGGGCTTCGCTGGTTGCGGACCAGCGGCGGCGAGCCCTGCAGGGACTGCCGTGGCGTCGGCACTGGCCGGTGGAGCAGAGCGTTCATTGCTTGCTCGTAGTCCGGCAGAGGAGAGTCCCACGGCGGCGTGTGCTGGCGGCCCAGGGACTGGTAGGAGGTGGTGGACTGCTGGGAGAGGGCTGGGGTGGCGGCGCGGATGAAGGTGGCATCCAGCTGCTGTCTGGCGTCAGTGCAGTTGGCGGCCTCAAAGGCGTCGGCGGCATCAGCGCGGTTGTCCCAGCCGAGGTTGGGCCCGACATAGCAGAACTCGGGGGCGTCGATGCGGTGGCCGGGGCAGATGGCGATCCCGGCGGTGTCCGCCTGCTCCACAAGGCTGGCGGGCTCCCAAATCGCTTGGTTGATCTGGCAGACGTGGCAGGTGTAGCGGAAGTCGGGGAAGGCGGTCCCGTCGGCAGAGACAGCCATGAAGACGTGGTCATAGACGGCGGCATCCGCGTTGCCCACTGGGTTGAAGAGGATGTTGGTGCCGGCGGCGCAGAAGACGAGGCCACAGTTGGCGCAGTGCATCTTGGTCCTGGAGTGGCCTTCCAGCGGCAGGTTGCAGTCGGGCGTGCACTCCTCCACCCTGGGCGGGGCGGTGCTGATCCAGAAGCGTCTGGCTGCCATCCTAGAAGAGGGGAAGGCAGCAGGAGCGGATGATGAAAGAGAGGGTCACCAGAGAGAGCGGGGGATTAGGCTGCCCAGAGCCCCCGGTAGCGCTGATGACGAAGTAGTTGATGGTGAAGAGGATGAAGTCGAAGTTGGCAAACCATGGAGTCGGGGTTGAAGAAGCTGAGCACGGTGTCCCGCACTCAAACCTGAACCCAAAAACAGCGGCAGCTAAGCTCCAAAAACTCGTCCCCAACACCGAAAAGGGGGGCCAATCTGTGAGAGAGGCCCTTGAGAAGGATGTGGGAGGTGGTGAAGGCTGGGCGGCTGTCCTGGACCCGGCCGACAACCACCACGGCAATGATGAAACACCGTCTAGACACTCGCTGCACACACCCAGGTCTTGGTGGTCGGCTCTACTGTCAGAGTAGGTGCGAGTGATTTATCCCCCGGGCGGGGCGCCGGGGGCGGGGCGCGGGGGAGGGGGCGGATCATAAGCGGAACCGCCACCCACACCCTCCATCCATCCCTCCGAATCTCCGCCTCCATCCTCCCCAAGCAAAACGCCAACTGTCTCCAGGATTCAGCACACATCCCCTTCCCTCCCACCTTCCTCAAGCACCATCCCTTCCCTCCACCTTCCTCAAGTCACAATTCCAGTGTTGAGGAAGAAGACCCGGAGGGAAGTAGAGGGAGTAGAGGCTGACTATGCAGAGGGAAATGCCAGGATGGCCAAGATCGTCGCTGAGGAGCTAGCCACGGAGGGAAGAAGAGGAGTAGAGGCTGACTAGCAGAGACAGGAAATGCCAGGATTGCGAGGATCGTCGCTGAGGGTCCTGGCTAGCTTAGAGAGAAAAGGAGGAGACAGGAAAGGTTCCAGATGGTCCTGGCGTTCGAGAAAAAAAAGGGCCACTGAGCGCTCGCTGGCAGGAGGTGAAGGAGAAGAAAAGGCTGCAAGAAGAAGAAGAAGAAGAAGAAGAAGAAGAAGATGAAATGAGCGTGAAGAGAGAGAAGCGATCGCTCTCTGAGGAGCGTCAGCGACGGGAGTGGAGGGCATGGCTAGAGTCTCAGCCAAAGGCCTTCCTCGACAAAAACCCCGCCTCAACCTCCCTTCACGCCGATCAAGCCAGGGACCAGAGGAGAGGCCAGACCTCCAGCGGCGCCTGCCTGCCTCAGCCTCCAGCTGTGGCCTGCCCGCCGCGGAACTACGACAAGGACAAGAGAACCAACGCCATCCATGCCCGCCTTCCGAACATAGAGAACTGGCCCTCCCAACACAACCCCATTGAAAGCAAGCTTCACTACATCGTCGACGAGCTTGTGGACATGATGGAGAAGCTGAACCTGAAGGAGGAGCATAGTATGTGTGTCATGGAAGAACACCAGTATCAACTGCTACGACAGCTGTTCTTCATGAGCCCAACGAACGGTCTACGAGCACTGACCAGCCACCAAGACCTGGCTGCCGAGGTCAGAGGCTCCGCCATCTACGTCTCCCAGTGCGTGGAGGTGCAAGTGGACGTCGTCTACCCCTTCCACCAGATCCGTGGAGAAGAGACCTGCTACGCCTTCATGCCCGTCCGCCTGAGCACCGGAGAAGTGCTGTTCTTGCCAGACGGAGCAGGCAATGACCTCACCTACCACAGCCCCCACATTGACTGCGATTTGGTGACCCCCTTTCAGTTCGTCGGCCCTCAGACCAAGGAAGAGATCAGCGCCTTCTTCGTCATACTCACCAGAGGTTCCTTTGCTACCTACCTCCAAACACCCTTCCTTCCCCACCTGGTGCCTAACATCAGCTACAACTCTCCAGTGCTATTCAACACCAGACTCATGCCACCATTTGCGGCCATCATGACCTACGCCGCCGGCACACCAGACATGGAAAGGAAGCTGGATGGACTCATCAACTACACCAGCCAACTGTCCATGGATCCGGTGGGAGTTGTGCAGGAGATCGAGAGCTATGGGAGGGCGACAGGTGGAGTGGTGGGAGTTCTGTCGGAAGGAGCGAAGAGCATGACAAAGCGGACAAGAGTGGAGACGCACAAACTCACCGCATCCATCGTCAAGCCCATCGTCATCAGCATCGGCATCATCCTCACAGTCATCGCAATCGGCGCTGCCGCCGCCTTCCTCTTCTGGTCCTCCCAGTACACCAGCTGGGGATCGCAGACGAGAGCAAAAATGATGGACTGGAAGACCAGCTTTCTGAACACGAGAGTTGGAAGGAGGCTGACGCAGTGGATGCCAAGGAAGGAAGCCGCCAACGACGTCAACTGGACGCTGGCCAAGACTCTGCCCTTCCAGCATGGAGGGAGAAGTAGCTGTAGGTGGGGGTAGAGGAAGTGTGCTGGCATGACAACTTGTGGGTCTTTGCCATAGGAGAAGATCAGTCAGCAGTTGAGGATGGCTTCCGTCTCCTGCACCAGTGCCTTCATCTCTTCCTTGTGGATGGTCTTGTAGGCTGCCAGCCTCTTCAGGACACGGCTCACCAAGCCCACCATGCACTCGACCATGCCGGTGAAGGGCGAGTGGTTTGGGGACAGGGTGATGGTGGACCAGAGGAGGGGGCTGTGGTTGCCCGAGTAGACAGTGAGTGGGTAGCCCACTCTTCCACAGATCCTTTGGAGACCCTGGACGATGCTAACCCCATCTAGGTTGGGTAGCAGGTCCAGGATGACTCCTCGGGTCACTTGGCAGGTGTAGAAGAGGATGTAGCACTTCTCAAGTTGCTTGATGGTGTGCTCTTTCTGGTGGCATTGTTGAGGATCTGGCAGATGGTTGGAATCCTGTAGGGTGCGAATGACGCGGAAGGGCCCCTTGACATCTATGGGGATGTGCTTCATCACCGAGTGCATCTCAAAGCAATTCAGCGGGTAGGGCCTGAAGTGGGGGGAGGCAAAGGGCATTGCCTCGAATCGGTGGCAGACAAGGCAGAGCCTGAGGTTGGCTTGTGTCCTTCGGAATCCTTTGATAATCCAGGACCGCTGGTGGAGGAGGGCCAGGGTGACCAGGGCCTTCATGTGTCTGGCCATGTGGTGGTAATGGAGTATGAGAAGCGACGTAAAGGCATGTTTCTCGGGGAGGAGGATGGGGTGGCAGGCGTCGAGTGGGAGGTCAAGTCTGCCCAATCTTGACCCACACCTCAGCAGTCCGGTGTCAGAGAGGAAGAGGTCCAGGTCCTTGATGAAGGAAAGGACATGCTTGGGGCTGACTGGTCCTTGTTTTCGAGGGCATGGATGACGTCTCAATACTCCTTCCTCTGGAGGTACCAGACCCAGAGCTCTTCGGTGGCTTCCTGTTCCTCAGCAGTGATATAGCGCGTCGAGGGGATGGGCATCTTCCTGGTGGCCCACTGGAAGTGCATGCAGTAGGATGTGGCATTGAGCAGGGATTGAAGGCCTTGTCCGTTGATGTAGGACTCGGCGTGTATATTGTAGGGCCTGTGAGAGCCCTTTGCCTGTCCCAGCTTCCTGATGGTCTTCACCAGGCAGTGATATTTGGGACCTGCAGCTTGATCTTTGGCATCCTCCTTGGGTGTGGGCACAAGGGGACCTCGTGTCATCTGCTCAAAGTTGGGGAACTCCTCAGGGCTGCCTTGAGCCCAATTGGGGCCATAGAACCAGAGTTGGTGGTTCCGTCAGTCCTGCAGCTTGGCGGTTGTGATTCCTCAGGAGGCAAGGTCAGCTGGGTTCTGCTCTGTGACAACATGGTGGAGCATGAACCGGAGCTCTTGCTGGAGTTCTCTGATCTTCTGCACCCAGTTGCATACATAGACAGTGGGCCCTTTGCTGCTCAGGCACTGCTGGATGGCAATCAGGGAGTCAGTATAAAGTTGCATCTCTTGCACTCAAGTTCATTTCAGTAGTTCGTGGACTACCGTCTTCAGGGCCTTGGCAGCTTTCTCCATGGCAAGGAGCTCCGTCTTGTGGGTGTCCGTCAGTTTGGCCGGGTTGGGTGAGGCTTTGGTGAAGAGGAGGGTGCAGATGCCTCCTTCCTGCTTCACCATGCGTTTGCTGTGGCCTCCATAGATGACGATGGGCTTGGCATATTCTCCATTCTGGTAGGAGTGGGCATAGATGCAGAGCCCGTGCCCCAAATTGCTCGCGTCCAAGAAGACAAGGAGAGAGATTTCGCCGTCTCCCATCCACGCTGCTTGGCGAGCAATTCAGAGCTGGGGCAGTTCTTGGAGATCCTTGAGAACCTTGGACCAGCATTCCTCAAATGGGCTAGTGAGGATCTCATCCCAGGTGGTGCCGGTCAGAGCAATGTCATGGAAGAGCATCTTGGCTCGGACTAGGACCGGTGCCATGAGCATCAGAGGGTCAAAGTAGGAGGCAAAGGTGGACATCACCTTCCTCTTTGTTCCATGGTGTTCCTTGGCCACTGGAGGGGCAATGCTCAGGGTGTTGGTGATGGAGTCATAGCCAACGCCGAGGATATTCTGGTCTTTGTCCTTCCCTCACTCTTGGTCTGTGAGCTTCTGGTTGTAGTTGGGGGAGTTGGAGGAGAATTCCCAAAGATTCATGCCAGCTTTGGCAAACATCTGGACAGCTTCTCTCTTCTTCCGTTCTGCCTCGATGGGATCCTTGGCGGCAAAGGCAATGTAGGTGAGCTCCTTGAGCTTTTCGGCAAGAGGGCTGTCATACTGGGCAAGGTGGGTGTTGATGACCACCTGCAGGACCGCGGGGCTGGACTTGAAGCCAAACCCTACTCAACAAAGGCAGAGACATTGGATGTTCTCCCAGTTGGGTGGCATCATGGGGTCCTGGACCCAGAAGAAGCGGGTGAGGTCTTGGTGTTCCGCGAGGAGGCTGATCTGCAGGAACACCTTCTCCAGGTCACCTACCACCAAGATCTCAGGGAAGCGGGAGCAGATCAAGATGCCCATGAGGGACTTGAGTAGCTGCTGTCCCATCTCCAGCAGATCATTGAAGGTCTGCTTGTCGGCGACGTGGGCAGTGGGATCCAGCACTGGATGACACTTGGTGTGCTGGGACGAAGCCTTGATGACTGGGAAGCAGGGAAGATAGAAGGTCTTCCCCTGTTCCTTGGAGTCTTCCCAATTGTGGACAACCTTGGCATATCTGGCATCCACTTGGTCTGTGATGAACTTGTGGAAGGCCTGTAACTGGCCTTCCCTCTTGGAGAGGGTGTTGTAGGCAGAGCCAAGATGGTTGAGGGCATTAATTCGGCCGATGGAGGCATGTACGGGGAAGCTGTTGTAGAAGGGGAAGGGAGCAACATAGCATCCGTCTTCCATTCGTAGCATGCTCCAGGGCTACTTGCTGGGAGTTTGTGTGTAGCTCGGCTTCAGCCATGCCTTCCTGCTCCAGGTTGTGGTATTCCTGGAGCTCTTGTATGGCAGTGGCATTGATGAGGACAGTTGCCCTCTTCTTCCGGACTTGGCTGACATTGGGGATGATGGACACATTGGCTGTGCTGAGGAGGAGGTCTCCAATTGGAGCCTTGATCAGTGTGAGCGAGCGGCTGATTGGGATGATCTCCCGGCAGGCTTTGGCCAGCATGAGTCCGGTGACTTTGTGTCTGAAAATGACATTGATGTCCGTGGAATGGGTGCCTTTGTGGGGTGGCATGTTCTCAATGAAGGGATGTTGCTCCTTGCCAAAGGCAGCTTTGGTGCATAGTGGGGGGCAGATCTCATCCATCACTCAAGCCTTGGCCTCAAAGCTGTAGCTGTTGGCAGTGGTGAGGTGGATGAGGACGCAATCCATGGTTATGGGCTGTCTGGTCTTCTGTCCGAAGGAGCCGGTGGAGATGACATGGGTAGGCTGGGGAGGCCTAGGTAGTTGGTGACCAACTTCTTGATTGCAGTCATCTGCAAACCAGTGTCCAGTAGACAGGTGGCAGGGATGCCAATCTCCAATCCCTGGTACTGCTCATGGCAGGCGGGGAAGGTGAGCATGATGGGCTGTAGCTCGCTTCCCTTGTCGGTGGTGGTGGCCATGGAGTTGAGGTGTGTATTGGCGTCCTTGGTGTGGTGTGGAGTGCCACTCCTTTTCCTCAGCGGTGAGTGGGAGGGTGTCCTTGGGCAGTTGTTTTCTTGGCTCTGTGGGTGGCTGGGGGACTTGGAGACGTGGTTCTGCTTGCAAGAACCACTGCGACCACAAGTCTTCAGGTTGCATGAAGCCAAGTGTTTCCTCTGGGGGGAGACATGGCTGCCTTTTGAGGGCATGGTTTGGCTTCGGCTTGGTGAGTGGCTCTTCCTGGTTGGCGATCGGCTCTTGGGTAACTGCAATTTGTGGTTTGCGGATGGGATGCTAGAGGCGTTTTTGGTTTGGGTACCCCACTTCTGGGGGCGCGGCAATGAGGAGCAATGCCGAGAGTTCAATTGCGATCTAGCATCCAGGTACTGCTTGTAGCAGAGGGCGGAGTGATGATGCTGTTGATCACAGTGTTTGCAGACATACAGCAAGCGACAGCTGTTTGCTGAGTGTCCCTTCTGCAGACACTTGAAGCAGCATGAGTACTTGATCACCTGCGCATTCCATTCCTTGGCGGTCTTGTAGGCCTTGCAGTCCATGGCCTTGTTGGCAGAAGGGGCAGTCTTGCTTGTACTTGTCCGTAATTGGCGTAATCTTAGCTGTGGGCTTGGAGATGTTGCTGAGGACGGAGGGACCATGCTTGCTGCAAGAGTCACTCATCTTTGACCTGTGTTGTTCCAGTCATAGAGTCACTCGTCACTTCAGTTGGAGGACTTTGTTGTCCAGCAGGTGTCCCAGGGTGATAGCATAGGTCTCCAGGCTGGAGAGCTTGTTGATGATGCAGTTGGCAAGGCAGGAGGGCAGCTTCCCAAGGATATCCTTGGTGAAGTGCTGTAGCATCGTGTCTGGGAGGTTGCACTGGAGACAAAGGAAGCGGTAGCAAGCTCACAGCTTGTCCACGAACTGCTCTAATTTGTGGTTGTCTGCGCTTGGTAGCTTCCGGATGTTGTTCTGAGCCTGGTTGAACAAGGCACTGGGGTCAAAGTAGGCATTGTCGAGTGTCTCGATGATGTGCAGGTAGTTGTTGGGGTCGGAGGCCATGCCTTCAACCTTAATCAGTGGAGCTCCCTTCAGTGCTTGCATGGGGAGATGCATGTGCAGGGCAATGTTTTTTCCCGCTGCTGGCTCAACATAGTTGGCCCACATCACTCTCCAGTTGGAGTACTTGAGGGGGTTGCCACTGAATGTGGGCAGGCCCACTGAGGGGTGAGTCTGCTGGTCTCATTGCTGTGCCAAGTTGTTGGCCAGCGTCCCCAGTACTTGCCCATACTGGAGTAGGAGCGTCTGTGTGGGGTCCATTGCTCCTCCTGCTGCAACTACCGGCTGGTGGAAGGGGTTGTTTTCTGCTGCAGGCGGCAGAGGTGGCCCTTGAGGTCCTGGGTGGGCAGCCGGTGGCAGAGGAGGGGCAAATTGGGGTTGCGCTCCAGCTCTCAGGTCTGCCTGGGGCATGTAGGCATGGGCAGGTGCAACTGGAGCAGCGGGCAGTGCTGCCTGTCAGCGGTCGGTCATGGTCAGGCATCCCTCCACCTTGCCCCTCATACGGGGGATTTGCCAATTGATGGAGGAAGTAGAGGTGGAGCTGACGGAGGAGGCAATGAAAGAGGAGGTGATGAACGAGGAGGCGATGGTGTTGGAGGAGAACAACACGCAGATACTGCTGGGGGATTCGAGCGGCGTCTGGGGTGACCAGAACTCCAAGTTCTCCTTCCCCATCCAGGTTGCGCCTGCCACGCACTCCCAGCAACAGATCAGCGTCGTAGTCATCACGCTGCCGCCAAAGGGGAAGGTGCAGGGTGCAGAAAAGCCGGCGGCGCGAGTGGAGCCCATGGACTACGTGGGGCTGGGCATCGGCCAGCCGAACTTCCGCCAGTCCAGACCCCTCTAGATACGCCCCTCACTTACTCTGTCAACCCATAATCCATTAATTTCGCCTAATTAATCGAATTTTTGGATAATTTTTTTTAATTTTTTTTGGCATATATACGTAAAAAATAAAAAAAATTGTTTTCACAAATTATGCAAAAATAATCATAATTGTGCATAATTTTACCAAAATTAAGCAAATTTCATAAAATATACACAATATTTCATACTTACCCCATAATTGAGCATTGCGATGTACATTTTTCTTGTTACTCCATTTAGTCCATTAATCCAATAAATCTTCATTCTTGGATGGCTATATTGGAATCAACAAGCCGTCTGATGGTAGTGCCTGAATTCTCATGCACAAAATGCACGCAATGCAGCCTGCAACCTCAGATGGACACATCGCACAAAAATCCATTCCGCCGCCCACACTCTCCTCACCACTCACTCCACCAACCAGGAGGCAGGAAGGAGAGGCAATCGGACGCAGCCCTACAAGCGCTTTCCGCGCTCTCCCCATCGCTCCGCCAACATGGAGGCCAAGAAATCCGTTCGCCCAATTCTCTCTCATTGGGAATCCAATCAGCTGCTCAAAAACGGGCCTAGGACCCTGCAGCAAGGCTTATCCGGAGCAGAGCATGCTCAGAAAAAATTGGATAGAGAGAATTGTGAGGCCAGTGCTAGACTAGCTAGGCGAGCAAAGGAGGCTAAGGATGCGAGGGAGGAAAGGGCTTTAATGAGGGTGGATGCAATGGCCGTGCAGGAAGGACAGCAGCGATTGGAGCGTGAGCAGCGACGACACGAGCTACAGCTCAACCCGCCCACCTTGCCTCCCTGTCATCCGCCCCGTCCTCAGCGCTCCAGACCTCCCTACAAGCATCCATCCAAGCCCCGCAATCGCCCTCCCCAGCCCAACATTGACGTTCCCACTCCTCATCTCCTTCTATAGAGGAAAGAGGAAGGGGTAACAGGAAAATCGGGATTGGCTGGAGCGGGGTATGGCGGAATCGGAGGCGATTCTGGCCAGCCAGCCGATGGAGCTGCTGGTGGCTGCGGCCAGCGCCAACTTCCTTCGCAAGCCTCACTCCTCTCCCTCCTTCGAGGCCGTCTTGCAGGATCTGGAGGCCCCCATGCACAGCCAGCATGCCCCATGATCAGCCAACATCCAGTCCCTTTCTCCTCTTCCTTAGAGCTTAGGGAGAGGAGAGTAATTGATAGGACAGGGGCATGGGTCGGGCATGGAAAGAGGGGCGGAGAGTTGGCGCTGCCTGGATGACTCCAGCTCACCCAACCTCCGCTCCCGGTTCAACCAGCAGATGCAGGAGGCCATCGACAGCCGCGCCCGCTCTCGCCACAACCGCAATCGTCCCAATCACCTACTGCGCGACACCTCCCCAGTGCCGCGGGACCCCGCGGACCCACTGTCGAGGGACCTGAGGTTGGCGGCTGAAGACACCCCGATCTACAAGGAGCGAGATCTCTCCTACGTCAGCCTCAGCGAATCCGAGAAGCAGACCCTCTCCACTCTCCTGCCGCAGTACAGAGGCAACGTCTTCGCAGACTTCCGAGGGGACGCGGATTGGAGCTTGACGTGGCTAAAGAACGCCACCCAGAGCCCAGAAGCCGCCGATCGGATGTTCCGTCAGTACGAGCTGGAGATGGAGGGCCCCGAGTACTACTCCTGGACCCCCGGGCTGTGCTGGTGCAACATCCACAAGGGGCTCAGCCTCCGCTTGTGGCGGGCAAAGGATCATCCAGGTCTGCCGACGGGCAAGTGTTCGGTGATGGAAACGATGTTCGTGTGCTACCTCCGGGGCCAGCTGCTAGGAGAGGAACGAAGGCGTGCCAAACGGGAAAAGGCTCTGGAGGAAGAGCGACGCTACGAAGCCCACTGCCGCACCCGTCGATGCTTGGTGGTGGAGCATTGAGCAATTAGGCAGCTGCCGGGTGCAAAATAGGGAATTTGTTGATTAAATCAATTGAACCTAGTTTTCAACAACTTGGTTCTCTTCCCATTCAACCCGTACCGCGAATCTGAGCACATCACCAGATTTGGCGGTTAATTTTGCACCAGACCACCAATTTGCAGCCCTTTGGAGGCCTTATTGGTTGAGAAATCATCATTC
Source organism: Ptycholaimellus sp. GST1_10 (assembly GCA_030248095.1). Classification (NCBI taxonomy): domain Eukaryota; kingdom Metazoa; phylum Nematoda; class Chromadorea; order Chromadorida; family Chromadoridae; genus Ptycholaimellus; species Ptycholaimellus sp. GST1_10. The sequence continues at coordinate 17,149 of JASANA010003250.1, read as the reverse complement.
GTTTGAACTCATTAGGTCATTTTAGGTCATTTTGGGCCAGTTTGGGTCAACTTTGTAACAATTCTCAGCTACTCACCTTTCCGATGTTTCAGCCATTTTACTTAAGTTTATTGGGGCACCCTAGAGTTTGAGGGTGTAGGCAGGCTCATCCTAGAGTCCAACCTTCTCTAGGCTCTGAGTCCGACCCGCCGATGATCCCCTACGGGCAGGACGGAAGCCCAGGACTGGTTGGAGGAGAAACACCTTACAAAGTCCGCCAAGTTCCGGTCCACCTGGCAGGCGAAGGCCAGGACGCCGTGAAAAGCCTGGCCCAGCCCACCACCCTGGGTCCCGGTAGCCCGTGACTCCATTAGGCCCCAGGGTGGCTTTTCAGAAGGGGAACCCTGGCCGTTCGGGGTTCTGATCAGATTTGGCCAGGGTTTCCCCTCCCGTTAATTAGGCCAATTGCGACAATATTTATAATTTCACTGAAACATTAGCAGAGTTTGTAGAAATCCGACATAGGTCGGAACTATTGATTTCGCCTCCCACTTTCCACCCTGTTGTTCTCGGCTTCTACTGGGCCGATTGAACCCAAACTTTCACGATTCACTAATTCGAACCTGCTCTTTAAGATAAAATAGGTCTCAATTAGCAAATCGAAAATAATTTTTTGATTAAATTTTTGCTCCTAACGTCAGGATAGGGCATATTTAATCAACACTTCCCCACAATTTTCTGGCCCTAGAGGGCCTCAATTGAGTCAAACTCTTCGAATTTTATGCCATAAAATTCGGCTCTTCAAGATAGGCCTATAATTTGTGCCATCAGGGAAGATATAAATTTAGAATTTTTTTCAATAGGGCTTCAATATTGACCATTTATAAACTCTTGTTTTTCGGTCAATTCAGCTTTACAAAAGCTCATATTGTGCCAGCAGATGTTTTTCTCCATTCTTATTCTGCTGGCACTCTTTTCAAGCGGAATTTCGAAAATAAATGTTTGATTAATTTTGGCTTACTGACGTTAAGCCAATTATTCCTTGCACAGAATCGGGTGATCGTGGAGCGCATCAACGTGGACTACTCTGGCACTGGAGGCCAGGTGGAGGAGAGCGGGGTGGCGTCGGGCGGAGTAGAGGGCGGCCTGCAAATGGGCTCCTACGACCCCTCGCAGCAATTCGCCTACCTCAACAACATGCAGCCCTTCGAGGAACCCACTCCCGAACAGGAGCCTCAGGTCTTCCTCTCTCTCTTGCCTCAACCATCACCCACAGTCCACATTTAGGTGGCCGGTGAGTTGGGGCAGGAGTATGTGGGCGAGGCTCTGAACCTGGAGGAGGCGCGCGAGGAGATGCCGGAGCCGGAGCGGAGCTTGACGGACATGGTCCACTCGGCCATGGGGCACCTCGACGCCTGTGCCGCCATCCTCAACGCCCCACCCCTCCCCTCCACCGACGACGCCCAGGGACACTCTCCCTCCCACCATTCCCCTTGTCCCCCATGCCTCATCCAATTCGTCGGGTGATCAATTCCACTCCCCGCCCTCCACTCGCACCAGAGGGCAAAAGCACCGCACATAGGCCGCTTCCTCTCCATCCACCTCCCCACATCAACTTTTTTCTTTCTACTGCTTCACACCGCCCACAGGGCTTCTCCCTTTGAGAATTCATTTTCTTTGAACTAGGTCAGTCCATGTAGCCCCACTGACCTGCCTTTTTATTCTGCTCAGGACTCCAAGTTTCTGATCTTAGGCTCCAACTTTACATTTTTTGCAGTGCAGTATTCATTTTAGCTCCTGCCTGCAGCCCCATATCTCAATCATAACCATCGCCAGTACAATGATAATCAACTGGCGAATTTTTTCTCCTTCCTTCTTTCATCCTCCTTCTTTTTCTCCAAAGCCAGCCCATTCCACCCAGCAGCATTCCCAGTCCGCTCCAAGTGCCAGCCTTTGCGCCAATTTGTGCCTGCCTGTGAGGCCTTTCTGCCATACCTTGTATGATGCGTGCTTGAATAAGTTAAACTAATTATGGCTTTTTTGCCCCATAATGACACAACTCAAGCACTGCGCACTTAATGACTGATGGCTGGAATGATGGGCAGCTGGGGAATCACTTAGGGGAAATAGGAAGTATACAGCATAGACAACAATAAGAAATACCTATATTTCTCCCTGACGTTACCTTGTCCAAGCACGTCACACATAGGGTATGCCATAAGAAATAGGTATATTGTCTTGGCCTTATTCCCAACAAAGGGAATCAACTGCCCATCAGTGTGCAGTTGTCATTTTTGAGTTAGGGGGCTTAAACTCTTAAAAAACTTGGAGCCTGTACACTTTTTCAAGGTTTTCCCCCACTTTTATCACGACCACCTCACCATATTTACTTCCCAAAAAATTAAATTCATAAAAATTAAAAAATTAAACTATAAAATTGTGAAATCAATTTATATTTCACAAATATTTGCCCAATATATAATTTTAAGATTTATTAAAAAATAATAAATCTCAGAAATAAATTATCCAATTAGGTGTGACGTGACTCCACTGCAAACACTTGCTCAAACATTTAAATTTCAGATACACAATCTGAAAGCTCATTCTCGTGCTCACTTCCTTCAAATTTCTTTGCTTACTCACATGCTTCTGATTCAATTCTCCTACCTATTCGCAATCATGCGCATGAAAGTTAGAGAGAATATGGTAACTTTCCATGACGAGGGTGCACCCACCACTCATCATTGTTTGGATTGTTCCAAAGTCCTCCAAGTCATACACCAGCTATGATGTGCCAGACGCCGCGATGTGGACACTTCACCTGTTTGAAGTGTCTCCTGCCAGATGGTGTCCTTCACGCACTTAGCACAGGAGAGCATATTGATGCCTTCTGTCGAGCCTTTACCACCGTACACATGCGAGTGCGAGGCTATGTATGCTCCACTTGCAGTGCAGCATCTCACGCCCCACTTCCGTCTTTTCTAGCCTTACTGCAGGCCAAGGAAACAACTAGCCACGTGGCATTGTTCGACCATTGGGACAATAATTACCCAGCTGACCTGGCCTACCTCTGCAAGAAGGTCTACAAACAACTTCTAGAGACAGAGGGGTTACCAGCTAGTAATATTGATCATTTCAACGCGAGGAAGAGACCCCGGGGCGATGAGGCCAGCTCCTCTAGAGGAACTTCCCAACCACCAGACACCAGCCAGAACCCTCCAGACACTATGCCATCCACAGAAGGATCCAGACAGAGGTCCAACTCAGGTGGACCTCCGACTAAGGCATCTCCAGGGGAAACCCCAACAGAGCGTCCGACACAATCGCTCGCCGATGTATGGAGGGAAAGATTGGCAAATCTGGAGGAGACAACAATGACAGTGACAGAGTTAGAGGACATTCAGGAGACACCAACTCCTGAGAACACTGAGACACCGTCTCCCAAGAACACTCAGGAGACAGCTCCCGAGAACACTCAGGAGACACCTCCAGAAAACACTCGGGAGACAACAGCTCCAGAGAACACTCAGGAGACACCTGCCCAATTACCTTCTTTGGCACCTGCAACAGACCTACCTCTATTGATCTGCATAGAATCCACGGCAGCCTCCCCGGAGAAGAGAACAGTTCCCTCTTCTGCAGTAATTCCTGAAGAGGCAGAAGAATCAAGACCTCCTCCAACAGAGGCTCCAATTCGTCTCAACCAGGAAGACTTCAGCTGCCAGACGGAAGCTATGACACCAACAACTATGGTGGACTTCAGTGGTCAGGCGGGAGGGACCTTAGAAACTAGGACTGTCTTCACACAGAACGCCTGCTGGAAGAAGTCTACAGGAACAGATCCGCTGCCTTACCCTCCCCCCGACGCAGGCCTAGTTGAGGTCGTGAACCATGTTCACGAACAATGGCCAGAAGCCACAAGGCTATTGGAGGCCATCCTGAACAAGGACAAGGACGAGTGTACTCGTCTTCAGGAGGACACTGAAGACTTAAGGGTCCGACTCCAACGGGAGGAGGACAATGCGATGCATTTCGCATCTCAGGTTGTAGACCTACAAGACAAATTAGCTAGCTTAAAGGTAAGATCGGGCCTGACGCCAAACCGGGAAGCCTTAGCCTTGCGAGCCCGGGAGGCTGTCTCTTGGGCTGCAGAAACCCAGACGGACCATGGCAGTAACCTATCCAGTGCGACAGCAGCCATGGAAGGAGACACAGTCTCCAAGGGTCCTGGCACAAAAGAACCTGAGAGGACAGGGCCTCCGAGCGATTCAGTGCCAGTAAACCCAGGTGCCACTCCTTCCCCAGGAGACAGCACCACTCCTCCATCATCCGGAGATGGAGGATCGACCTCGTCCGGAGGTCAGGGAGGGACATCCGGGGCAGGTACAAACCCCGGAAACCCTCCCAACAGGGGTGTTGGAGGTGGAGGAGGCAATCCTCCAGGTGGAGGAGATAGTGATGATGAAGATGATGGTCATCGTGGCAAGGGTAACGGATCTGGGGGGAAAAATCCGCCATCATCAAAGCCTCCTTCTCCTTTGCATGGGAAGGTTCGTTCCAAACTAAAACACCTTGACCAACAATCGAGGATTACAAGGCTGCTATGGCCAACATCGAGGAAGCCTTCGGCGACATGACGTACTCCATTGAGAGTGTGATGCAGCAGGTAAGGGACCTGCCAGAAGTGAAGAGAGACAATTCCAACCTGGAGTTCTTTGTGGATAGTCTCCTCAATTGTTTGAGATTTTTGGAAGTGCGAAAGACACCAGACTTCCTTCTCTGTCCTCTAGTCAACATTGTGACTATGTAACTGTCACATCATTTGCAACAGTGCTTGACGAGAGAACTTCTCAAGAAACAAATCTTACTCCATGAGACCACACTTGATCATATTCTGGATGTGCTGAAGCCAGAATTAACCCTCTACCGATGCCTAGAGTTGAGCGCTACAGCAGCGCAGTTGGTAGTAGGGAAGCCCCATCCTAGAGGCGATGACAATTACCACTGGTTGGAGAGGCAGGCAACCCCAGCTACATCGCTGGTGGCCTCTCAGAACAACTGGGGCAGCTCTAAGGCACCAACTGCCAAGAGCAGGGGAGGTGGGCAGGGAAATGTGAAACCTCCCACTCGATCCTTTGGAACAGGACCTGAGCAGCAGGCTCAATGCGCCTTGTGTAGCCAATCCAATCACACGCCAGAACAGTGCTGGACTTACAAGGGTTACCAAGCTTGCCACCAGCGGGCAATTGAGTTAGGTCTCTGCTTCCGTTGCTTGAAGCCTAACCACTTGGCGAGCGAGTGCTTGAGACCAGTGAGTTGCCAATGTGGTAGCTCAGGCCACCATCCAGTGCTCTGTGCAAAGAAGAGTGGAGGTGACTGGAATAAGTTGCAGTCTCAACTTAGGGCGCCATCGAGACGGCACAACCAAAGTTCCTTTTGGGTAACAACAAACCCCGAAAGGAGGACAATGCAATGCATTTTGCATCTCAGGTCGTAGACCTACAAGACAAATTAGCTAGCTTAAAGGTAAGGTCGGGCCTGACGCCAAACCGGGAAGCCTTAGCCTTGCGAGCCCGGGAGGCTGTCTCTCGGGCCGCAGAAACCCAGACGGACCATGGCAGTAACCTATCCAGTGCGACAGCAGCCATGGAAGGATACACAGTCTCCAAGGGTCCTGGCACAAAAGAACCCGAGAGGACAGGGCCTCCGAGTGATTCAGTGCCAGTGAACCCAGGTGCTATTTCTTCCCCAGGAGACAGCACCACTCCTCCATCATCCGGAGATGGAGGATCAACCTCGTCCGGAGGTCAGGGAGGGACATCCGGGGCAGGTACAAACCCCGGAAACCCTCCCAACAGGGGTGTTGGAGGTGGAGGAGGCGATCCTCCAGGTGGAGGAGATAGTGATGATGAAGATGATGGTCATCGTAGCAAGGGTAACGGATTTGGGGGGAAAGATCCGCCATCATCAAAGCCTCCTTCTCCTTTGTATGGGAAGGTTTGTTCCAAACTAAAACACCTTGGAACAATGATCAAAGATTACAAGGCTGCTATGGCCAACCTCGAGGAAGCCTTTGGCGACATGACGTACTCCATTGAGAGTGTGATGCAGCAGGTAAGGGACCTGCCAGAAGTGAAGAGAGACAATTCCAACCTGGAGTTCTTTGTGGATAGTCTCCTCAATTGTTTGAGATTTTTGGAAGTGCGAAAGACACCAGACTTCCTTCTCCGTCCTCTAGTCAACATTGTGACTATGAAACTGTCACATCATTTGCAACAGTGCTTGACGAGAGAACTTCTCAAGAAACAAATCTCACTCCATGAGACCACACTTGATCATATTCTGGATGTGCTGAAGCCAGAATTAACCCTCTACCGACGCCTAGAGTTGAGCGCTACAGCAGCGCAGTCGGTAGTAGGGAAGCCCCATTCTAGAGGTGATGACGATTACCGCTGGTTGGAGAGGCAGGCAACCCCAGCTACATCACTGGTGGCCTCTCAGAACAACCGGGGCAGCTCTAAGGCACCAACTGCCAAGAGCAGGGGAGGTGGGCAGGGAAATGTGAAACCTCCCACTCAATCCTTTGGAACAGGACCTGAGCAGCAGGCTCAATGCGCCTTGTGTAGCCAATCCAATCACACGCCAGAACAGTGCTGGACTTACAAGGGTTACCAAGCTTGCCACCAGCGGGCAATTGAGTTAGGTCTCTGCTTCCGTTGCTTGAAGCCTAACCACTTGGCGAGCGAGTGCTTGAGACCAGTGAGTTGCCAATGTGGTAGCTCAGGCCACCATCTAGTGCTCTGTGCAAAGAAGAGTGGAGGTGACTGGAATAAGTCGCAGTCTCAACTTAGGGTGCCATCAAGACGGCACAACCAAAGTTCCTTTCGGGTAAGCGGAGCGAATAGAACTAAGCTAGGGGAACGTAAGCACCAGCGTTCTGTCTCTAGAGGTCCCAAGAAGCGACCTCAGACTCCCAAACCCAAGAAGGAAGGCAGGGCTGGAAAGGCCGTAATGACTGCTTCCTTTGGAATGAAGACCCCAGATCAGCCAGGAAGATGGCAGATGTCTTCTTCCACCCATTTGTTCAGCCTGATGGCTGAAATTTTCAACCCAGCAAATCCACGGGTCAAAGTCAAGGTGTTTGCGGTCCTCGATACAGGCGCCACCATGACAATCGTGGATCAAGATTGCACAGAGATGCTAGGTCTTGCACCTTTAGACAGGGAAACATTTGCCACCAGCTATTTTGGAGCTGAGGCACCCTGTAACACAGACTTCACCAAGTACTACTTGGAGATGAAGTCTCCCAACGGGTTCATACTCCCCCTTTCTTGTTGGGCGAGGAAGGGGTGAGTATGTGCTGATCTGGAGATTCTGGCTCTCGAAGAAGAGGAAGCCAGGAAGAAGATCTCACAGGTCTGTCCTGAGCTCAGCGAGGAGGATAAGCCTCCCAGAAAGCCGAGAACTCAGCAAGTCCACCTCTTGATTGGTATGGACTTGGCAACTATGATTCTTTTCCACCCTAACAACCAAACGGTGCCAATAAGTGGCTCATTGGTGGTGGTCAAGATGCCGTTAGGCCCCTTGATTGGAGGCACGGCAGCCATGGGGACCCTTTCAAAGAAGAAGATGGAACCTACGTGGTCCCTCTCCCAGTCTGGAAACCCATCCCTATGCATGTGGGCTCAGGAAAGCATATAGCCATTTCGAGACTGAAGAAGCTTTACATCTCCCTGAAGAGCAAGGGAGATGATGCCTTACAAGCCTACAACAGCTTAATAATGGACTTACTGACCGATGGCATCCTCAAAGTAGTAGATCCAATGGCTCCTCCCAAAGGTCCCGTGATTTTTCTCCCACACTTTGCGGTAGCAAAAGCAGACAGTTCTACTACCCCCTCCCGACTAGTAATCGACCCCAGTTCAAAGTTCGAAGGGAGTAAGAGCCTGAACTATTATTTATGTCCTGGACCCAACCTAGTACAAAACCTATTAGGCATCGTACTAGTGACAAGGTTCCCAAAATATCTAGTCTGCGAGGATCTAAGGCAATGTTTCATGTCACTCAAACTCAAAACAGAGTATCAAGACATGACAAGGCTGATCTGGATAAAAGATCCACTGCTTCCACCCACATCCAACAACATGGTTCAGCTCAGATTTACCAAACTGCCATTTGGATTATCTAGCTCTCCCTCCGTAACTCTCTGGGTCATCGAGAAACACTTGGAACTCTACAGAGAGTCAGACCCAGAAATCTACAAAGATCTCAAATCCAGATTCGTGGATGATCATTACTGGGGAGCAGAAACGGTGGAGGAAGCAGTCTCTAAGAGCCTGCAGATAAAAGAGATCTATGCTGACGCAAAAATGAATATGCGGCAGTTCAAGTCCAATGCTAAGGAATTTGAAGCACAGATTGTAGAAGCAGATTGGGGGAAACGCGAGAAGTCCAACGTGCTTGGAGTCAAATGGGACATTGACTCCGACCGGTTCTTTATACCCAGCATTGAATTGCATCATCCCAGCACAAGGCGAGGCCTACTCTCTATGGCCGCCTTCAACTGGGACCCCTTAGGACTCATCTCCCCTTTAGCCTTAAGGGCAAAGCTTCTATTTCAGGAGCTAACTGTCAACCAGAAATTGACATGGGATCAAGCGATTCCAGAAGATCTCTTCCCAGAAAGGGAAAGAGTGAAATCGGATTTAGTCCAACTTTGCGAGATCAAGATTCCAAGGAGGGAAGTCCTGGACTCTTCCATTCCTATCTTGCTCGTAGTCTTCACCAATGCTTCCATAGTAGGGCATGCGGTGACGGTCTATGCGCAACAACCTCGGAAAGCCCAGGGTATCAAATGCGCAGACCAGCCAGACTATGTACAGAATTGGAACATTCAGCCTGTTCTCCAGAGAACTGCAAGCATCATGTTTCCCATTCTTCAAGCTTGCTTTTGGCAAAATCATTTGCCAACCCGGAGAAATTACAAGGAGAGATTTCCAAGGCGGAACTCTTAGGACTCCTGAAGGGAGTTCAGTTAGCTCAGTGGCACATCTTCCAGCAAGGTGGAGCCCTACCTCCATCTCTGTCTTCTCCAATAGCAGGATTGCTATGCTTCAAGTTGCCGGAGAGACAGCAACAACTTCAGTCTTTGTCAAGAACCGAGTAGAAAAGATAAGGAAGATTCGCGATGAATTAGGTCTGCGACTGGACCATGTAGTCGGTCCGCAAAACCCCGCAGACATAGCCACAAAGATCATAGCCTTTCCAGACTTCATGGACCCTCAAGTCCAGTACCTTTGGTTCCACGGTCCCAAATCGTTGGGCAGAGGTCACAACCCGGACAGCAACAAATTGCCTCCATCAGGCGAACTAGAGGAAGTCCTGATAGAAGAAGCAGGTGAGCAGGAATGCAAAAACCCGTCTCCTGTCTTCTCACCTCTACCTATTTGGAAACTTTGGTAGAGGGAGAGAAGCCAGGACCCGCAGGTCTTCTTATTTCCACAAATAAGGATAAGCCAGCAGCATGGCTGTTCAAGCTCATGGCTTATATCTATCGCCTGAAGGTGGCACGTTTGGAATGACCTCCACATATTCAACTTCTGGCCAGAGAAATAAAGAAGGCAGAAGAATTGTGGGTCAAACATGTACAACGGCTACACTTTCCACAATGGCTGGAGAGTCTGGAAAAGCTCCACAATGACCACAGAACAACAAGCAAGCAATGGGTAGAGTTCTTCCGCAAACAGTCCGGCAGACGACGCACCACGTTAGACTCCAAGGGAGTGATAAGAGTGGTAAACAGAACCACCTTTTCTGACTTGATGTTCTCTTACGCACCGAGGGTGCTTCTTCCGGCGAAGCATGAACTAACCCTTATGCTTGCCTGAGACGTCCATCGTTCTTGTGGCCATCACAAGAGAAAATCTCCATGATCGCCTTCGGCTGTCTCTATGAAGTCCAGAAGATGATTCATGATCGCCTTTGGCTGTCTCTATGAAGTCCAGTAGAAGACTGATGGACAAGGTCATAAAAGCATGCTTTGTGTGCTCAAAAATGGAGGGAGCACCTTTCATGGCTCCCGCATTCGCACCCATACCGCGCGAGCACCTGGAATACTCGGTGGCCTTTGCATTTGTCAGCCTCGACCTCAAAGGACCCATTCCAGTACGGGTTCCGCGAATCATAGAAGACGAGCAGAAACAGCAATCCCACCAAGGACGCAAAAAGAAACAGGATGAGTGGCACATTGTCAAGGCCTGGATTCTCGTCTACTCCTGTGCTGTCACGCGAAATTGCGATGGAGAATTACTGATGGGCTACTCTGGAGAAGCAGTAATGCTTGGACTCTGATGCATCTTTGCGCGTTGAGGAGTCCCTTGTATCACTTATAGTGATAATGGCTCCAACATCAAGGCACCGCTGAATTGCTTCAACTACTCCATTGGATTAGTGCAATTACCGGTGAAAGAACAGGGCAAGATTCTGTCATTTTTGGCAGACAAACAAATCCAAACACGATTTGCGCCTCCTGGTCATCCTGCATCAAATTCATCCGCAGAGGCAATGGTGTGTTTGACCTCACAGATTCTCAAGCGTCTGACTGATGGTAGAGTTCTCCCTGCAGAAACACTGAGAATGCTTCTTGCAGAGGCCTTCACCATGATCTCCTCCAGACTGCTTTTTGTCTTAGGCGATGAGCCAGATGACTTACGCATCATCACTCCCTTACACTTCATCAACCCAGGCTCCCGCTTTGTCTTACCTCCTATGATTGATGTAGATGATGACCCTGACTACCAGGAGATGGACGACACCCACTACCAGGCCAAGTGTTGGGAAAAGGCGGAGAAGCGATTGGACAATGCCTGGAAAGAATTTCAGAGTAGAGTCCAGAGTCAGAGTCCCCATCTCTTAGCAGTAGAGAGAAATGCGAGGTTCCCTCCACGCAAGGGGGAAATTACTAGGGAGCCGGAGGTAGGGGAGGTATGCTACCTGCTAGACAACTCCACTCCCAGGGGAATGTACAAGTTAGGCATCATCCAGTCTGTGACACAGGATCAGTCTACAGGATATGTGCGCATGGCTGATGTCAAGGTCGGAAGCGGCAGAGTGCTTCCACATCATGTGAACACTCTAATTCCTCTTCTGAGGGAACGTCGACCCGACCCTATGCCAGAACAGGAAATCCATCATCAGCCAGCCCTCCCGACTGAGGAACAAATTGGAACACACCATATTCCAATTGTACCACCTCAAGAGGCGGAACAGGCTCCAGACTTGGAACAGACTCAACGTGTCCAGACACGGAGCAGAAAAGGCATATTTCGTCCTCGCAGAGCAAAAGGTGATGATCGTCCTCTCGACTTCACCAGACATGTCTCCTTTGAAGACGAGGACATGGACGATGCACCTCCAGCGTCTCTTTATACAACTCATGCACTTCCAGTGAAAGGTGAGAAGAAACACTGGGAGTCGCCTATGCTAGATGCCTACGAGGACTCTTTAGTCAATCTTTACTCATCCTACGATGACACCATCAGACACGAGGACGCGGAAATGTCCGGCGACCAGCCATTTAGCTTGACACCCGCGCCGGGCAAGAGTGCTCCCAAGGGAAGTCTTCCCAGAACAACAAAACATTCAAAAGAAGTAACACCCCCCTCAGTATCCTCGCTTCAACCTCGCTCAAAGTCAAAGGAAAGACAAACAAAGTCAGGTCTAGCAAAACTGTTATGCTTCCTGACATTCCTGTCAGTAATGGATCAAGGTCAATCAAAGGCAGCACCTTTCAACGCCTCAGACCACGATTATCCATTTAAAGTTTGCCTTTCTGCACCACACACTGGAACTCCCTTGAAGCTGCCAAGGCAGCTAAAGTCCTGCAAACTTCCAGTTTTGAAGGATGACTATTACCAGAAGAACATGACACTCCATGTTCCAAGTGGACAGGTGCCTTCAGTAAAAGCATTCCGCTGTCTGTACGAAACAGTAACAGCAAGGACAACTATGGGTTTCTTAGGCACCAGAGCTCTTCTGAATGACATTCATGAGAGCATTGAACATTCAGCAGTTCCAGACGATGTCTGCCGTCAAGTACAGAATAGCAGCTATTACCTCCATGAAAAGCTAGTAGAGATAGCTCCTGGCGTCAAGTCCACCAACCGAAACCTGAGCGTGGACTATCCATGGTGCTGCTATGAAAAGATAAACAATGTCACTAACTTGATAGTGATGGAAGGAACAGTCAGCTATTCAGCAAAAGACCATTTAGTTTCCAACCTTGGACTTTTGATGGACTGCAACATAGAGAAAGGAGTTTGTCACTCTCCGCATTGGACAATTCAGTGGGACACCTCACAGGTGGATGAATTCTGTCCTTTGGGGGGTAGGGGGAGAGAGGGGGGGGGAATTAACCCCTACATATAGAATACACCAGGAGTCCGAGTCGCTGTGTCTGTGAGAGGAGAGGGAGGGGGGGAAGAACCATTTTTGTTAGTCGGCGGGGGGCACTTAGGAAATCGTCTAGCCTGTAATGTAGGCAAATTCTCCTTCCTTATGGAAGAAGGTCCCATTGTAAATATGGACAGTACACAGTCATACCGTCTTGGGGCAAGATTTTTTTTATAACGATCATCTTAGAGGCCTACTTGGGACAAGATCGCCTTCTCAGCAGCCTACTTGGGACAAAATCAAATAGGCCACACCCCTTTGGTCATCATGGCGACCTATTAGGGACAAATTGCCCTTTCAGATGCCTACTTGGGACAAGATTGCACTTTTAGATACCTACTTGGGACAAGATTGCCCTTTCAGATACCTACTTGGGACAAAATCAAATAGGCCACGCCCCTCGACCAATGAGCATGCTCGGATTCGTACCTCTGTGGAGCACCTCGGGGGTGGTCCCATCGGGGGTAGCCCAGATTCTCTTTCAACGTTTTCACGCCGGGTCTCCAGAGACCCGACACTGAGTTTCATCCTCGAATGTGAAGCTGCCCGGCGGAGACAGGTCCACCATACAGACCTCCACCGAGTGCGCAACTTTCATCATTCGCGCAATCTGCGCCCCACGCACCCCCTTCCGTCATCCGTTGTGGAAGGTGTTTAGCCGCGCCTCCAGACTGCCGTAGCCCATCGCCATGGTTACTGCGTAGAGCCCATTCAGGCTCTTGAAACCCGTCTCCTTAAACAGGGAGGCGGGCCAAAGATGGGTAGCCACTGTTTTTGCATATGGAGCCTGTTCATTATTCCTGTTTGTCTTGTGAAGAGGAGGTACAACGTAATTTATTTTATTCAATTGATAATGAAATCAATAACATCAATTGCATCATTTTGTGCAAACAAAATATCACCAAGGCAAAGAAACACAATATCACTAACCTTACTATAGCAAAGTTGGTGAGTTTTGAAAAATGCCATGGAATCACACCGCTTCCCTGTTGATGCTACGCGAGGACATCGCTGGTAGAAACATTCCCTTAGCCAGGTTTGAATCTCAGTTACCTGAGACGTGTTGTAGCTTTTGAAAAGCTTCAGGTCAACATATAGGTTAAGCTGTGAAACACTTGCAAAATATTTGCAAAGGCTAATCACAATCACTGGATCACGGCTGCCATTCACATGTTTGAGCTTACACGATGTCCAGTTCTTGACGTGTGAATGGCAGAGCTTGTCCATGGTACTCGCATCCTCCACCGCAGCTGATAGTCTCTCAGCCTTTAGCCGTCCATCGTCCTTGAGATGCTGCTGATGCTTGTGGAAGGGGAATTGGACATCTTGAAGAAGTTGGGTGAGAATATTTGCAGTTGCATTGCTCTTTGAAAGGCACCGGATTAGGGTACCCATATTTAGATTCAGTCCAATTAGTGAAACTAAAACTGCTGCAGTAAGCCCATTTTTGAGACCTTGCTTTGCTAGATCATAGCAAACAGTTTGACGATTTATTTCCATCATCTTTGCTTTTTTCACACTGAAGACAATCTGACTTCAGAGCAAGCTTAAATAGGCGCAGTCGCCGTTTTCTCCATGAAGAGAAGAACGCACATCTCAACAGGGACTCCGCCCTCATCAAATTCCATGAGCATGTCTACACAACCACGCTCACCTGTCTTTTGTCCGCACTTTCCGAACTCAAGTGCATAGATGGTTCGGCCTTGGAGCCACTCCTTGTAGCCAAGGCGGAGGACGGAAAGTGGATCGCAGACCTGGTTCAGAACCTGAACAATAGTCAGGTAGCCTTCACGCCCATCACTTTCCATGGTGTCAATGCCGCCTTCAACCTGGGCACTGTCCCGAAACTTTACCTGAATGGGTTGGACCATGAGGTCTTGTCCATTTAGGCGAAAGTTGAGACGAGTGAGTTTCCCCGTCTCAAAGTAGGTGGCCATTTGCCCAAGGTCTCCAGTCATGGAAGAGTTTGCAACCATGACCATGTAGAGACGATTGGGAAGTTCGGCGTTGTTGAGACAGTTGAGCCAGGGGAAGATGTTCTGGCCCCTTGGGATGGTGGCCATCCGCATGTCCAGCTTGTTGTAGGTGATACCTGCTGGATGTGGGTTGGCATGGACTTGTGGGGCAAGCGGGATTCGCTCGATGAAGACGGAGACGGTGTGAAGGTAGATCTTGTAGCGGGAGCATGTCGCCTTGCTGTTGGTGACCAGGCTGAAGGTGTCAGGTGCACGCTTCAGAGTGATGGTCAGAGCAACGCCTGGAGGCATGTACTGCCGGGCGCTCATGAGCAGATCGGAGAAGATGCGGCCGCGGAAACGGAACATGGTCTTCAGCCGCCTCGCCGCATGTCGGAACTGAGAGGACATGTTATTTCCATCAATGGTTGATGTCTTCTGATTCCCAGGGTTGTAGGCACCATCCAGCTCTGCCCAGACGGCGTCTCGGATCTTCATGTTGGTGCCTATTGCCCGAGCTAGTGCAACGGCGTACGGGTAGTTGTGAAGGGGGCCGTTCATGTTGTCGTTGAGGGCAACACCGACATCGCTCATCATGGAATGCATTCCCTGCGGGTCCAGGAAGATGTTCTTGTTGGCCAGATCTATGGCCGGAGTGTTGTCCAGATTCCGTAGCTCTCCGATGAATTCGTACTGCGAAGCACGAAGGTTGGTGAAGTCATGAGGATGTGCCTCGAACCGAAAGGAAATCGTGGACTGATCGTTGATTCCCTGGTTCTTTGTTTGCTTTTCTTGATAGCTGATTTCATTTTCAACATCAAGAACTTTGCCCTGCTGGTACCGCACCGGACTTATTTCTTCCATGGCAGCGTTCGTTCTGGAGAAGCTGGTTTAGCAGACTTCTTCTTTGAAGGAGCCTTCTTCTTTGCAGCACCCGCCTTTTTCTTGGGAGCAGCAGACTTTTTCTTTCCCCCTCCCTTTGATTTACTTCCACCGCCACCAGATGTGTTGGAGGAGAAACCAAGATCAGAGGGTATTAGTGCTGGTCGAGTGACGTAAGCCATAAATTTCTCAAATGAGATGAATAACTGAAGTTTGCTTTCCCTTATATAGTTTTTTGCTAGTCACTGTAACAAAACTGTTTTTCCAGGTTGTGAATGTTTGATCGGATTCTCATTATCCTTGGTGTAAGCGGTCCAGTATCAACTATGATATATCTATTGTCACGATCTGACTCTTCTTGACATTTTCGGAAGGCATACAGTATGCATTCTTTGAGACCCAGTTGAGAGCCAAAGGTGCGGAGTTGTGATTCAAGGCGGAGAGATGGAAGAAAGAAGAACCATCGCACATTTTGACAGATTGTGCGTGATTCGGGACTCTTGTTGAAAAGGGAGTGAAGCATGACCCAAAGACTCAGGTTTTTGTGCCGACCGTTTGTAGCTATTCTGGCAAGTTCTTTGCTTGAAGATGCCTGTTCAGAAAAGTCATCCACAACCATTATGGTTTGCCCATCAAGCTTTTCAATATCATCTAGAGTGATGGAAGGAAAGCCTTTGTAAAGCAAAAGTTCAATTCCTTCATCGGACGCAAGCCGTTCCTTTGCTTCAATATATTTCTCTTGAAACTGGTCATAGAAGAAAAGTATTCTAACAGGTTTTGGGTCAAATAGATTTGGATTTGAAATGAGATTGAAGCAAAGATGTGTTTTGCCCGATTGAGAGGCACCAACAAAGAGTGCATGGTTTGGAAGTTGAAGAAGGGGATTGAAGTTGTCAAGTTTGGTTTTAGGTTCCTCCATGTTTTAGCCAAGCTGTTGGCTGAAATTCGAGAACAATCGCAATCTTGGTAAGTGACTGAGAAGTCACAGATTTGTTTTCGCAGCAAGCAAACGAGATTATTCCACTTTGCGGAATACTGTTCGATTGAAGGGGAATCCAAGGATTTATGCTGTTTATAAGACTGGTGCCTAGATATTTATAGGATTCTCCATTGAAGATCTGGTTGGCCACAAAGTTGGCTGTAATCCAGACTGGATTTTTGGGCCGTTGATAGATTGCTACAAGCCGAACACTAGTTGGGGATTTGAATATAATCTTTTCGCGGAGGCGGTATGCAAGACAGGTCTTGGTTCGGCTGTGGTGGGTGTAGAGTTTTGCAGAGGGGGATGAGGCGGGGAGGGGGTTGGTCTTCTTGAGAAGAAGTGGAACTGAATAGATGGAACTGACGGGGATCAGTTCATACCTTGGTGGTGGGAGAGGTGCCGGTGGACGAGGATGGGGCTGATCTGCCACCACGTCTTCTTCCTCCTCCTCGGCCCATTCATCATCACTGTCTACTAATTCGTCATCATCATCCTGAACATCCTCCTCTCCAGGTGGGGGAGCATCGTCCTCCTCTCCAGGTGGGGGAGCCAGTTCCTCATCCTCCTCTCTTTCAGATGGCGGAGCATCTTCCTCTTCTCCTCCAGGTGGAGGAGCATCTTCCTCTTCTGCAGATGGTGGAGCATCTTCCTCTTCCTCCTCTCCAGGTGGCGGAGTTGGAGCATCTTCTTGTTCCTCAGCCGGTGGTGGTGAAGGAGAGTCATCCGTCACATTTACCACGATTCCATCATCCACATGCTGCGGTGTAGGAGGAGGAGGAGAAGGCGGTGGAGGAGGAGTATAGGGTTTCGACCAGTCATACAGAGACAATTTTTCTAGCCCGGACTTACTCTTATCAACTTCAATGCCACTGGTGAAGGGATTGGTGGATTGTTTAGGTGG
>JASANA010003248.1:0-15754 GCA_030248095.1 Ptycholaimellus sp. GST1_10 | reverse complement strand
GCACTGCCCGCGCGCTCATGCACATCATCGCCAAGCTCTGGGTCGAGACTCTGGGCCTCAGCAAACACCAGCTGTGGCAGGTGGTCTCCGATGGAGCGTCGAACCTCAGCGCCGGCTTCCGCAACGAGTTGGCGGCTCAGTTCATCAACGTGGAGGCTGAGATGAAGGACCGCCTGCTTGCCAAACGACTCCAGCTGGACGACACACAGGCTGTACAAGAGGTTCCCAAAACATCATCTTACACAAAAACAATGACATTGTGTGTGTCATTGTTTAGGTGGCAATTCAAGAGCCAGAGCGCGAGACAGAGGCAGAGTTGGTCGAGGCTGAGTCAGTGGACTCTGACAGCAGTGAGTTCCAGTCCTCCTCGGCGGCGGCTAAGAAGAAGCCTCAGCAAAAGCCAGCCTACAAACGCCAGCCAGTGGACGCCGAGGAGTACCTGCGTCAGCTGGGGATGGACACACTGGGACTGGAGCCCGAGGCTGATGAAGAGGACGAAGAGGAGCTTGGATCCTACTGCGACCCTGATCCAGAGCAGCACCAGCCTCCCATGTTCGAGCAGACTGTGCGAGTGCTGGAGCAGGAGTGGAAGGGCGTCAAACGCTTCCACTGCCTCAACCATCGCGTTCACCTGGTGATGGGCGATGCGATCTCTGCCACACCCAGCATCGATCAACTACTCACCAAGTGCGCCGCCTACACAGCCCAGTTCCGCACAAAAAAGGGTATTTGTGTCTTCTGTTTGTTCGTTTGTTTGAAAGAGAGTTGTTTTGTAGCTGGGCAGTACATCCTGAAGGAGGGCGGCTGTGCGTACAAGCCACGACTGGTGGTGCGTTAGTCAGGTGACCTGGCCATGCTCAAGTCCATCAAGAAGAATCGCGAGCCTCTCCGTCAAGCCCTACAGCACAACCGGGACTTCAAGCGGCTGTGGACTTCGAGGACTACGAGTGGGAGCTCATGGACGGCCTCATCAACATCTTCGGAGAGTTTGACACAGTGTTGCACTCGGAAATTATTTCCGATTCCGATTCCGATTAATTCCCAATACAGGAGGCCCAAAAACAATTTCCGATTCGTCCGATTTCAGATCTGAGGGCCCAATCGGAAATTTTTCCCGGAATTAGGGGGTATTTTTTTGGCAGTTTTTTTCTGCTATTCTGGCTGTGAGTGAAGGTCAGGCATGCCTCTGCGATGCCTCTGTGACAGGGGGACTTTGTAGGCATCTGAAAGTGAGACCAACCCATTAACCTTGAGGCATATTTGGCCTTTTTGTGTCCCATTTGGCTCGGCTCTCAGGCCTTACATGAGTCAAACCTTTGTGGACATTGAATTGTCTGGCTGGATAAAGGTTGTTCTGGCTGTAATCGCAGGAATAACAATAACATGGAAGCCTGAATCCATGCCATTTGAGTTCCAACTTCCATTGCAGGCTCTATGGAAGGTAAGGTTGCATGTGGTATAGGGATAGTAAATGCACAGACTTTGAACCATGGGCTATACGTAAGACATTGCCTCATTGGCTTCTGGGTCTCATCTCCTCTCCCCTCCAGCAGGACATAGGGCTATGGCGCCTGCAAGCAAAGCTGGTAGGAAGCGTCAGAAGAAGGAGTGGGATTTCGTTCCTGATAAGTGGGGTGGGACCATCTCTAAGAAGACAGGGGCAGGGAAACCCAAATCTTACATTTTCTGCAAATGGCCAAAGGACGCCGAGCTAGGACGCAATGGACCCCTCTGCGAGTGGGAAGTAGCCGGCGGCTACATCAGGGAGCTCATCCGACACATCATCCGCGAGCACAAGGACACACACCCGGAGATGGTGGGGGACATCGAGACGCAGAGTAAGTCTTTCTGCCATTAGTTTGAGGCAAGGTGGAAGGGGTGAGTGAACTGCAGTGAAGGAGCTTGAGGAAGCTGAACAGCGGGCAGCTGCAGAAGAGGCCGCTGCTTTGCCGCCTCCCGATGTCACTATGGAGCAGTTCATGGCTCCTTCCTCCACCGACTGCAACATCGTCAAGTTCCCCCCAAGTCATCCGCGCCAGCTCCTCATCAAGCAGCTCTTCCTCCGATGGCTCGCTTCTGTTCCTCTCCAGGTCACTCTTCCTTCTCTCATCGCCCTCTCCTCCCACTTTACCCCAAAGATGAATTTCCAGGCATTCACCACAGTGGCCAACACGCAGTTCCGGACCATGATGCGCATCGTGGAACCTCGCTTCCGCATTCCGGGCTGCAAGCAGGTGTCCCAGTCACTGAAGGTCAAGGGCCAGGTGGCCATGAACCTCCTCAAGTCCAAGCTGCTCTCTCCTGCACCCGACAACTCTATCAATGCAATGATCAATCTCTGGAGTGCACAGTTCAATTGACCTCTCTCTCTAGTGATGGGTTTGGAAGACTGAACTGTGCAGGGATGGGAAGACCTATCTCGGCATCGTCGTCGCCCTCTACAGCGAAGTCCATGGCCTCGTTCACCTCACCCTACCCACCGCCGTCATCCCGCCACCAGCTTCTGCCCAGCGGGTGATGGAGTACTTCACCAAAGTGTGGACGGAGGAAGTGGGGCTGCGCCCATCGCAACTGCACAAGGCATTCCCCCTCTTGTCCTCTTTCTTGCACTGATTTGAATGCGGGATAGTTGAGGTAATCTGTGATGGCGCAGCAAACCTGAAGAAGGGAGTCCGCGAGTTCCTGGGCAAGGAGTTCTTCCATCGCTACATGGAGAGCCAGGAGAGCCAGCCGTCCCACAGCCAGCCATCCACCAGCCAGGCATCCACCAGCCAGCCATCCACCAGCCAGGGCTCTCCCAGTCAGGCCTCTCCAAGCCAGGCCTCTCCAAGCCAGGCCTCTCCAAGCCAGGCCTCCACCTCCGCTGGGACCAGCAAGACGAACAAGGATGACTGCCCGACCACCAGCAAGGCCAACCAGCCAAAGAGCGGGGACGAACCCAGCCTCAGCAGCCAGAACACCGTCATCCTCTACGATGTCCCTCAAGTCTCCGGATTCGCGGACAAAGACAACGTCTTCGGAGTCCTTGCTGTCGAGGACGAGGAAGAGCTGATCGAGATCGAGGAGACCTTCGAGACAACTCAGCTCATGGAGGAGGAGAAGTTCGTGGAGTTCTTGGCAGCGGCAGGCAACGGGGAAGTGCGACGCTGGTGGTGCTTCCATCATCAGGGCAACCTCGTCGTCCAGGAGGCCACCATCCAGTCCTTCGCCGTCTGGGAGAAGCTAGCCTACTTCGCCTCAGTTGCCCAAATCTTCCAAGGCAAGGCTGGGCAGTACCTGGTCACCAAGGGAGGCACCAAGATCGCTCGTCGCATGCCAGTGCGGTGGACGAGTGATGTCACCATGGGCCGCTCCCTGCTCAAGAACCGCAAGCTGCTGACGGAGGTCTACGGGGAGCACAGCCTCGGCCCCACCGCGCCCGCCATGCCCGTCAATGAGGACTACACAGTCCTGGAGGAACTCTTCCATCCTGACACAGGCCTTCTCTCTGCCTTCGCCGCCGTTTGCCTCAAGCACCAGCGCACAGACCAGGCAACACTCAATGAGGTCCCTTTAGCATTTCAGTAGTTTCAGATTCAGATTCAGATTCAGATTCAGATTCAGATTCAGATTCAGATTCAGATTCAGATTCAGATTCAGATTCAGATTCAGATTCAGATTCAGATTCAGATTCAGATTCAGATTCAGATTCAGATTCAGATTCAGATTCAGATTCAGATTCAGATTCAGATTCAGATTCAGATTCAGATTCAGATTCAGATTCAGATTCAGATTCAGATTCAGATTCAGATTCAGATTCAGATTCAGATTCAGATTCAGATTCAGATTCAGATTCAGATTCAGATTCAGATTCAGATTCAGATTCAGATTCAGATTCAGATTCAGATTCAGATTCAGATTCAGATTCAGATTCAGATTCAGATTCAGATTCAGATTCAGATTCAGATTCAGATTCAGATTCAGATTCAGATTCAGATTCAGATTCAGATTCAGATTCAGATTCAGATTCAGATTCAGATTCAGATTCAGATTCAGATTCAGATTCAGATTCAGATTCAGATTCAGATTCAGATTCAGATTCAGATTCAGATTCAGATTCAGATTTAGATACAGATTTATATTCAGAATCATATACAGAAGAAGGAGAGCTTCAGGTGATCCCGGATGTCCTGCGCCTGAGCAAGAAGTGCCAGAACGTGGAGGGCAACCGGGTGGTGCTTGCGATGGTGCGTGAGCTGACCCGCACCCTGCGCATGAAGCTGGAGCGCCGTTTCTCCTACATCATCAAGCCCAACGACCGCAACTTCGACCCACTCGCCGCGATGGCCTCCTACCTTGACCCCAAGTTCCGGGACAAGCTTCACCCAAAGCTCAAGGAGGTGGCCATTGAGTAGGTTCATACTAGTCATCTTACCCAAGTGCCTATCAAAGCCTTCCCATTGAGCTCTAGGGATGAGCTGTCCATGAAACATAAAGCTTCTGGGTTCAGATATGGCGCCTGATGGAGTATGAGCTGGGGCCTGTGGAAGAGCTGGACGCTCCTTTGCTGCCGCTACTCCGTCCAAGGAAGTACCAGCGAACCAGAGCCAGGAGCTGGACTTCGACGACCTGGACTTCAACATGGCCGGCGACCTGGAGAACCTCTTCAACGGTCCCTGCCTAGAAGACGAAGGGAGTCAGCGCCTCAGCTCACAGACGCCTCCGCCCACCGCTAGCCCCACCAACGCCCGCACCAACAAGCTCAAAGACGCCAAGGCCGAGTTCAACCTGTACCAGAGCTTCACCGTGGACAAGAAGGACAGTTCGCTTTCAGCTACTTTCAATCACTACAGTCTTGAACCCATGGCTGGATTTGAGGCCACTACGGCCCTTGCCCCCTCAAGTGGTGGACTGAGCTCAGTCGGCAGCGCATCCCCTAAAACGACATCCGGACCTTGATCAAGAAGCAGAGCCTCATCCGCAAGATCGCTACCTGCATTTTGTCCACCCCCTCCTCCTCCGCCTCTGCAGAGAGGCTGTTCTCAGCTATGGGACTCATTTTGAATGGGCGTCGCAATAGGCTCTCCGTTCCCATGGTCAATTCTGAGATCCTTATCAACTTCAACGCCAAAATCCTCCTCAAACTTGGCTTCTAGCCCCGTCCATGCCATCCTTTTCCTGCATGCTTTAGCCATCGTTTTGAAACTGCTTCAGCGCCTTCTTTTTCAGTCTCTGCTTCAGCGTCACCTTTTCAGTCTCCAGTCTGACATTGACCGATTCCGACCAATTTGACTCCGAGAAAAGTTTGCCCAACAACGAATACTGCAATTCAAGAATCATACCAACAATCAGTCCTCAATAAGAAGAATGGAAGATCCAGTTGAAATCACTAACGAGACTAAAGGAGGCAAAGATGGAGTGGAAATGAGAAAAAGGAGAACTTGAAGCAAGGGAAAGGTACACTGGGAGATCTTCTGGGACTCGCGTAGACTTTTGTCAGCAAGCAGCCTGTCCGCTTCCTCCAGCAGCCTGTCCGCCCCCAGCTGCCTGCCCGCCTCCAGCGGAACCTCCCGCGCCCTTTCCTTCGTCTTTGCTTTTATCCTATGGACCAAGCCAGATTTGCAGTTCCTACCTTTCCTGGAAAAGCTAAAGGTACCTCTCGCTTGGGCGGACGCGGAGGACGGGGGCCAGAAGGGATGGATTTCCTGGCCGTCTGTCTCTTGGGCGGCTGCCACTCATCATCGGCGGGCAGCCAGTATTGGTTGTTAGACATTTTGCTCAGCTTAGACTAGACACTGGGGTGCTGAGAGCTTTTGGAGCGGAAAATAGTACTCTGTGCAGACTGCATGGGCCTGTTGGAAAGGTGCTGGGTCTTGTATGCATATTTTAGCAGATCCTATCTCAGTCTTTCTTCCTGCAAGCTAGTTTCGTTACACTGTGAATGTTATGCTTGTCTACTTTTTATGGCCCAGTTTTTTCCGACGGCAACATGGAGAAAGTGGAAACAGTGAATAGAGCAAAGCAGGCGTACTTGACGCAACAGAAACCAAAACGAGACGAAAGCGGAGAAAACCAGTGACAAGATCGTATATCATGGCAATGCTTAGGTAAAAGGCAGCAAAAGCTGAACAAAAAGGCTGAGGGTGCGGAGGGTGAGGGTGCGGAGGGCTGTGAGGCTGGACGTAGCCGATGAAGTCGCGCATGTCGTCCTCCTCCTTGAGGACGCGGTAGACGTCCTTGAGGTTGTCCAAGACGGAGCCGATGATCTCCTTCTCCTCGTCGTCCCAGGAGTGCATCACCAGCGCACCCTCCGCTTCCTGCAGCTTCAGACGGATCTCCGTCACTCGTCCTGGGGCCATGCCGGCGTACATGTCGATGGACTTGGGGTGGCTCTTGACTCAAGGCTGAGAGGCTGGAACTCGCTGAGGCTGAGAATGAGAGGAAAGAGGGAAGGCGGGCCTAGAAATAGGCTAGGTGTGTGGAAAAAAAGGGGCGAGGAGCCATTCCAAACAACAGTTTGCAGACAGGCAGTTTGCACTGCACTCTGCCGCTGTAACTGTGGCATAGTGTTCGCCCTCGGTGTAACCTATGGCCTATCTCCTAGCCCACCAATTCCGCACAAATGCAAGCTCCATCGAGATACATACACTGCACTATCCTGGCCCTCAACCAGGGCTTAACTGTGCAAAAAAGGCCCTTCCTGTTGGAAATCCATAAAAATATTTCCGATTTTAGAAATTGGAAGAAAATCGGAAGAATCGGAAATTTTTAACTCATTTCCGACATCTGAAATAGCCAATTTCCGATCCCTGAAATATTTCCGATTCTTCCGATTTTCTTCCGATTCTTCCGATTCCGAAAAATTCCGGGAAAATTTCCGAAAAATTTTCTGATTCGGAAATAATTTCCGATCTGAGATTCTTCCGATTCTTCAGATTTCAGATTTCAGATTTGGGCCTTTTGATTTCTGAGTGCAACACTGGTTTGACATAGTTCGTCTGCATCACGAGAGTGGGCCACGCATGGCCCAGGTGGTAAACGATGCTCTACATCTCCTCCGCTTCTCACGCACCATCGGCAGCAACGGCGAAGTGAATCACTCAATCTATGACTTCACCATCGCTCTCATCAAAGCTCTCAAGAAGCGCTTCACAGAGTTACCTCTTCAGCCTTTGTCAGCATTGTGCCTTTGTGCCATTGTTTCAATTGTTTACCAGGTTCCTGGACCCAGAGCACCGCAACTTCGACCCACTGCCCTGTGTTGCCGCCTACCTCCATCCCAAGCATCACACCGGCCTCTTTCCCAACCTCAAAGCAGCTGCCCGGGCATGGATCCGCAGCGCTCTCAATGAGGAAATCCAACTCGCCTACCCTGAGCCTCCACCAGAGCCCTCATTCGCTGTGGAGCCAGACCCAGAGGAGGAGCAGGGGGCAGAGATCAACGAGCCTCCTGCCAAGAAGGCCCTGCTGGACGAGGACGAGGACGAAGCTGAGGAGGAGTGCCTCTACGCCAACTTCAACGACTTCCTGAACCACCACCAGGAAGACTCCGACAACTCCTCGCAGGACACAGTCATCGTTAATCAGGCACTCAACCAAACATTTTGTTTCTAGCACAAAATCCGTTTTGTTCCAGCAGCAGGAGCAGTAAGGAGAATCGGAGGAGAGTGCTGGCCCCATACTGCCGGAGTGGCTTTGAAATCAGCAGTCCGTCCAGCTGAACGTCGACGCCCAGCTGGCCATCTACCACGACTACATTCCCTCTGTGGCTGAAAAACGTTCAGCAGAAACCAGAATAGAGAAAGATTGTCAAACAATCTCTATCAACACAGGAATGAAGGGGCTGGAATGGTGGAGCACAGATGACGTCAACCGTCCAAACTACGCAACTGTTGCCAGCCTCATTCACCCCTCATCTCTTTTCCGAAAGCTGGCTCTTGCTATCCTCTCCCTACCATCTAGCTCCATTCCATTTTGTTTTTCTCGAACGCCAAGCAATGACAGCTATATGGCAGAAATCGAAAGAGCAAGGCTGGGTGAATCTAGTAAGTGAGCAGTTTTAACAGAGGGGGTGTGAGTTGATCAAAGAGGGCCAGCGCCGCCTTTCGAGCTGCAGCCTCTGTTGCGATTTCTTCTTTTGGCCTGACGAAGCCGGCTTCCTGCCACGGCAGAGCATTCCACAGCCTCCGAGCTCGGACTGGCTGGACTCGATCTAGAAGCTCTCTCCCACTTGATAGCTCCACAACTGGCCAGGTTTGCCCCGTTTGGATGGTTGTTCGTAGCCTTTGAGATCCGATGCAGAGCGGCTTTTTAGTCGCATGGGACTTCTCTTAGACAACCGTCGCAATCGTCTGCAGGAGGCCAGTGTGCAGGCCATTTTGCTCTTCCAGAGCAACCGTTGGATGCTCTATAAGCAGTAGGGCATTGTCTCAGACACTTCTCATCGTTTTCCATGTGTTTTTGCGAGAAAAAAAGACATCACAAAACTTGCCGGAAATTTTTCAAAAAACTTGACTGTGCACACGAAATGAATATTGTTTCGTGTCATGAACGAAACGACACAAAAACAAATGGCCAGGTCCCAGCTCGTGTCTCGTGTCACACGACACAAATGAAAATTTTTTCGTTCGCACACCACTGGGGGGGAATAACCCTTGGGGGGAGTAACCCCATGAGGGGGGGATACACTCTTGAGGGGGACTAACTCATGGGGGGAAGCGCCCATCAGCCAAACTATGAGCATAGGGCACCTACACCGGTGCCCACACTTCTTGATATATGATGAGTTTAGAAAAGAGAAACATATTCTCATGCTCAGTATGCGATTTCCTGTTCATCCAGAATAGGTATTGTCAATTACACTACGAATTTTGAAATTGATGCTGAAAATTGGATTTCTCAAATTTGCCAGAATAACCACAATTTGCAAATGTTTAGATGCTGGGATTGCAACATTTCTCTTTTTAGTAAAATTTGTAACAGGATATGGTACAAAGCGCAATAGGTGACCGCGGAGCGTATTCCCTCTTTCCACATTCACCTGTAGCAGAATTGAGGAATCTTTTTATTGCAAGGGTGAGTATTTCTCACAAAAGGGTAAGTCTGCCCAAGCTTTTGCCAAACCCCCCCCCCCACTGTCGACCCCCCCTCGAAAGAATCCCCCCCCCCCCACCGAAGACTTCCCCCTCTAGCATTTTTTCTACTTATACTTTTCTACGTAGAGACCCCCAAACATAGGTGATAACTCAAAAAATACTTTTTCTTTTCCGATTGTCCCCCCCAAACGAAAATTGTTCCAATTGTCCCCCCCCCCCCAAACGAAATTTGTTCAAATTGTCCCCCCCCCCCCCCAAACGAAAATTTTTCCAATTCCCCCCCCCCCCCCCCCCCCCCAAACGAAAATTTTTCCAATTGTCCCCCCCCCCCCCCCCCAAACGAATTTTTTTTCCAATTGTCCCCCCCAAATGCCGATTTACCGATTTAAGCACTGATTTGAGCACCTTGAAACATGGTTCGGAGGTTTGGGGGGAGGGGCAACGATTTGGGGGGGGCGATGCCATGAGGGGGGGGGGGGCAGGCTCGTTTGTGGGGGGACCCCCCCCCCCCTCTCCCCTCCGTGGGGGGGGGGGCAAACGCCGTGGGGGGATTGTGGGAGCTCAGCCCAAATTATTATATAGCGGGTTAAATTAACCCAAAAAGTACCTCTTATCTTTATTTTACCATTGATTGAAGTGGGTGAAATTATTTTTCTCATTCAACTGACAAATGATTGCTACTGAAGAGGATGAAATTTTTTCTTGGCTCACAAAATAAACAATTTCCAAACTTAAATTGTTCATTTTGGGCACAGTAAAATTTTGCACCTGTCCGAAGTAGAAAATTGGGCTGACACCTAGTTCCCCCATGAGATTCCCCCCAGGCAAGAACCCCCCCCCCCCCTCATGAAAGGTTTCCCCCCCCCATAAAAGTTCCCCCTATATTTTCACCTATACCCACACACCCTGTGCTAATGCGTTCCCTAGTTGATATTTTTATTTTTATTTTATTTATTATTTTCTAAAACGTGTCCAATCAAGAGATGTAAGGTACATAACAAATTAAGCGTAACATAAATTAAATTAAGAATTCCTATTAAAAATAAAAGTATGATGTCCATATTAGTTATTGATGACTGTTGCATTCGCTGGGTAAATAGTTTAAGAAGCATTGATTTATTTAGTGCATAAATGTCTCAAATTTGGCAACAGCTGTGTGAATTGTAACTGTCTTGAGCAATAGTGCCGTCTCATAGCACACACACTCAAATAAATTATGCAACTGGTCTTTCATTTTGTTTGTTATTGTCTGTATTTTATCTTGGTCTCCCTTGCTGAAGAAATAGATTGAATATGCACACATCTCTTTTTTTCTAATTTCCGTGTGATGCTTTTGGAAATGCACTGGGTATAACTTGGACTGTTCTATGCAGTAACCGATTTGTTTTTGGCTGTGTTCCATATGTTTGACAATAATTGCCATTATTTTTGTCCCTGTCATAATCTTTGTTATTATATTTTCACGCAAGCTTGAATTGCACATATTAAGAGCCAGAAGTTTTACATCATTGTCTTGGGTTCTATATTGCGCTGCTGTTTTAGGGCTCTTTGTTTTCAGGGTATTTTGATAAATTGGTGTGTCGATTATAGGTGTTATTGAGGACGAGTGTTCTCTTTTCTTTTTCAATGGTTTGAGGTTAACGTGGCTGGCAGCATTTGGCAAATTGTTGTGCAATATTACTGTCTTTGGTTGGAGGTGATGCGAGGGCTTGTTTGCTTTCTTTTTCCTTTTATAGTTGTATATGTCATATTTGATCCACGAGGTGTTTATATTCATGAGGTATTGTATCCAGATGCTATCATTAGCTGCTAAGGGTTTACCATGCAACGTAGCTGCGCTAACCATAATTGGAGTTTTCCCTTGCTGTAACTATTAATGCTTGTATATTATTGCTTTCTTGAATATTATTGCTTTCTGAATATTATTGCTTTCTGAATATTATTGCTTTCTGAATATTATTGCTTTCTGAATATTATTGCTTTCTGTGATATGGCAGTCTAAACATGGAAATTTGTGTCATGGGGGGAAACTAGTCCTCAAAAGACTTGGGGGGGGGGGAAACTAGTCGTCGATTTTGACAACTAGTTCCCCCCAAGACACAATTTCACCTATTTTCACCTACAATTCGCCAAATCCATATCAACTAGGGGACGAGTTAGTGCAGGTTGTGTGTCGTAGGTAAAATCTTGGAGGGGGGGGGCTTCATCGGGGGGGGGGGGTCCTCCGCTTGATTGGCCGGTACCCCGTCATGGGGGGGATCACACGGTGGGGCGGAACTAGGTGTCGGCCGAAAATTGCCTTAAGTAATGATAAGAGAGCACTTAACCAATTGAACAACTCAAAAGTAAAGAAGCAACAAACTGTGCCGACATCTGGATCAGCGACCCACACTACACCCTCCCATTGTTCCCCTCACACATTGAAGGGAGCGAACCCACTGCTCTTTCCCAGTCATTCACTCTCAGCCCAGCTTCTCAGCATCTCCTACCCCCTTTACCCCTCTTGGAAGTCTGACTCGCATCTTTGATGACGGAAGACGACCTTGGGGTTTAGTCTTGCCTAACTTCTTCCACGCCCCCTCTCACCTTTAGCCACCCCCTATAGGTAATAGTGACCGCGGAGGAGGAGGAGTTGATGAATGAGGCGAGTCCTGAGAAGGCTCGTGACTCTCTCACTCCCCCTCCAAAGCCGGAGAAGGGCCTTCCTTCTCCCTCTCCAGGCATCTCCCTTCTTGCCCACAAGAGAGAGGTCTCCGAGTCCCAAGACGGCAAACGTCAAGTCACTTGAAGCTCGTGCCTGAGCGGAGAAGAAAGAGCCGGATACTCCAAGGAGCGTCACTATGGAGTGCAGGTGAATCCTCAACCGTCACCTAATATCCTGCCCGACTGGTCTGAGTCCTAACTTGACAACCATTCATTAGTGCCTCTCCCTCCTCCAAAGCCCCTTGGGTTGGAGGTAGCAGCGGAAGCATGCTCTGCCTCTATGCTACTTCAATGCCCATCTAGGATAGAAGGTGCCGCTAGAGGAAAGATCGCAATCCTTTCGCATCCTTCAATGTCCCCTGGACTAGAAGTGGCACATGGAAGGATGCAGCGACCCTTATTGCCTCTTCCGATGCTCTCTGAGCTAGTAGTGGCAAGGGGAGGTTGTCGAGAGACAGTCAGCTTGTCGACAATTAGTCCATCTATTGACATGGCCAGAATCGATCCTAGCTATAGGAGTTCTGCCACTTATGTCATTGGGGAATCTAGTTCACAAGATTGACCTATCAAAAAGACCTATGCTTCGCAAGCCCGGCTTCTAGCCATCATTGGCCAACCACTCCGACTTCCAGTCGGATCTGCTCATCCTCACCTTCCTCAAGCCTCTGCCTTTAAATACCTGCGAAAACGATGCACGGAATTCAAGGCCAAGGTGAAAGAAGGAGACGAGCAGATCAAGGGGCTGAAGCAGCGGCTGGAGGAGGGCGAGCAAAAGTGCAAGAGCCTAGAGAAGAAGTGGAAAGAATGTGAGAATAAGAGGAAGGAGGCTGTAAAGGAGGTAGAGAAGAGGTCAGAGAAGATGGCCGTGCTGGAAAAGCAGCTCAAGGAGACCGAGAAGTGGGAGAAGGAGCTGCGCAAGTAGGTGGAGTCGGCGAAGCTGAGCAAGTGCTTCCTGACGGTGGAGGACAGGGAGCGGATGGACACGGTGGTCTTCCTGGCGGAGCGCATGGCCCGCTATCAGGAGGACGGCCTCTCGGCTCAGCAGTGGGTGCAATCCATTAACCACCAGCTTGGCAATGTAATGTACGCCAAGGTTCAGACAGCTCGATGCTGCTGAAGATATGCAGCTTGAAGCTGAAAACCTGCTGTATTCTAATGGGAAAATACCATTCTCCGATCTAAACTGGAACCGAAATCGAAGTTTCAAGCAAAAATTGGAGCTAAACGACGCCCTGTTTTCATATATACCTCGTCGTAATGCAAGAACCAATGGAGGTATCATCTGGTAATAGTTTCATTTTCCTTTTGATTTATTGCATATTAAAACAAAAAAGTTAAGGTTTCTACTTCAACACGAAAACAAAATTGCGGAGCACATAAAAGCTTCGAAAAAGATGTACACTTTGAATCATTGCCATAAGCAAGGTCATCATGCTGTAAAAAATGCGCGACAACTATCTGATGTCTTCCACTTGCAAGGGTTCAAGTGTCCTGCTTATTTATGCTGTGATAAATGCTGTGAATGTTGATACAATGATTTGGAATGATTTGTGGCAAAACACTACTTGATCTTACTCAAGTATAGGGGTGCAATTAACATCAATGACCGCGAAGTATGCGAATATATATGACAATTTATATATATATATATATATATATATATATATATATATATATATATATATATATATATATATATATATATATGTATATATATATATATATATATATATGACAAAAAAATAAGAGATATCTTGTTGTTGCAAGTGTGAACTTTTTCTGTGAGTCTATGGTTTCTCAACCAATTTCAAAAGTGAGCACAAAATCACAATGGACAATTGTGGCTTCTCAGCCATTTTCAAAGGTACGCACAGATTTAGAATCGGTATAAATGACTTGTGAATCAAAAAAAAAGAATATGCTTCGATGCAATTGGTGCAGCGGCGTTTAGTTCTATTGATTTGAATTTTGAATTTTGAACACAATATGGCATGCATGAAAGTTTGTTACTCAAGAGGGAACGTATGTGGTTTCACAACCATTTTCAAAAGTAAGCACATATTTAGAATCAGTATATAAGACTTGTGAATCAAAAACCAAAGTCTCCTGTGCGATCCTTAGCCATTCAGCTGCTACTGTTTATTGATGCTAATGGCATGCGTGAAAGTTTGTCACTCAAGAGGGAAAGTCTGGTTTCTCAACCATTTTCAAAAGTAAGCACATATTTAGAATCGGTATATATGACTTGTGAACAGTGAAGGCATAACGAAAAACCGCCGACACAATGACTCGAAAAAACAATCACAAAAA
This sequence comes from Ptycholaimellus sp. GST1_10, assembly GCA_030248095.1. Taxonomy (NCBI): domain Eukaryota; kingdom Metazoa; phylum Nematoda; class Chromadorea; order Chromadorida; family Chromadoridae; genus Ptycholaimellus; species Ptycholaimellus sp. GST1_10. The sequence goes on along the minus strand of JASANA010003248.1, from coordinate 1,667 downwards.
CAAATGCTCATTCGTGTCATTTTTTCGGTTTTTTTTTGTTTTCGAGACACAAATGACATGACACAAATGAAATCACCCCTATATTGTTTTCGTTATGCCTTAGAAAAATGACTCTCCTTGGGGCGAAATAGGATGTTTTGCTTCGTCACCTACAGATGTTCTGCAGCTCCCATCCTGTTATCATTCAAGGTCACAGAGAGGAATGCATGACTTTTCTGTCCTTCTTCCTTGCACACTAACAATGGCCTTCTCCTACCAGTACCAGCAAGTTCTGTTCTTTTTTGCTGTATGTTTGGCACCGTTTTCGGTTAAATATGGGAAAAGTGGTTGGGAAATTAGCATTTCGTTGGATGGAATAATGAAGTATGCTATGCCCAAGGAGGACACGCCGGCTGCATCATCCAACTGCGCAGTTCTTCTCCACTGCACGGTTTGTGCCTGAGTAAAGACATGTAATTACGTACATAATTTCTCCTCCTCTGCTCTATCACTACGCCTTGTGTGTGGGTTGGCACTCGCTGTGCTTTCTCTTCCCTCCAGCTCAGCCGATGCAGAACGTCTCTTTAGTCGAATGGGGCTATTGTTGGAGGACCGTCGAACTCGTCAAAGTGAAGGAACAAGGAAGTGTGCAGGCTCTCGTCCTTTTCCAGGCCAACCGCTGGCGTATCATGAAATAGGTTTGAGGGCGTTTTTGCCCTGTTTTTGTTCTCAATTTGGGGCCGAGAAAAAATTTTCCCAGAAAGTTCCAAGGCACAACAAAAAAACGAATCACACAAAACGATACGAAACAATAGGGCTGGAGTGCCCATTCGAGTTTCGTGCTCACAAAACAAAAGGATATTTGACCGCGGAGCGGCCCAAAGGGCCGCGCCGCGGTCTATAGAGGTTACTCAACTTTTGTCCTCATATATATATATATACTAGTAATGTGGGTCAGTAGCCGCGCTTCGCGCGGCCACACTTTTCATTCCTTGACAGCCTATTAAAATATCTGTTTCCTTTTCTTGATATCATAAAATATTCTACCCAATGATGGCTGTCTCGGTGACGATCAAAAACAATAGAGAATCACTGTTGAAATGATTTACAGCTCAGCAAACATAAGCATTTCAAGATCAACCAGCAGTTTAAGGAGATCTGCTGCTCAAAAGACAACTTAAAATGGATCAATGACTGTTATCATCGCAAGAAGTCAAAATGACCTCTAGTGGTAAACATCTGCATATCCCTACTAATCAATGCCTTGCAACATCAGCTCACTGAGTAGGGCCAAAGTCGCAAAAATTGACTTCACTCAATGAGATTTTTTACAAAAATAGTTTAGGCAAAATGAAAAAGTGATTATATGGTTTAAAACAGAATTGTTTAGGCTTGAATTTTAAAAAAAATTCGTCAAGAAAAATTGAATATTGACTGAGCTAGAGCAAAGTAAAATCAAAAAAGACCCAAAAATGGCAAAAATCGAAACGTTTTCACTCATAATTTATTATTAAGGAAAAACCGCGAGGACACTACAAGATATTTTGTCAAACTCGCTGAGATCTATCCAAAATGCGATCATATGCCTGGAGACACAGAGACACCACTCTGCCCCGAGGCCATCCCGAAAATGCCATCACCCGTATATAATAACATATATATATATATATATATATATATATATATAT
>JASANA010003245.1:0-61494 GCA_030248095.1 Ptycholaimellus sp. GST1_10 | reverse complement strand
GCAAAAGCAGACTAACCTGAAGCTTAGAGACAGGCTTCGAAAGTATGTCTCAGCGTCAGACGAAGATTCTGCAGTGGCATGCTATAATATGCTTGTTGAAGAGTATGGTATTGAAGAACAAGGGGCTCACACTCTAGAAGTTCTCAACAAGCTTACACCGTGGCTTGAAAAGAATGATCATTCACTCCTTGTCTACCTGGCAGCAGAAGGCAGTTCTCCTGCCATTGTTCTGAATCACAAGCCCCATCATACCATAGACAACAATGCACTCCTCGTCTACGTTGACTATGATTGACGTCTTCAGAGGGATGAGTTACGAGTAGATGAGCCTGCCACCTCTGCTGAGATGGAAGAGGCTGGAGCCAATGATCTTTTCCAAAAGTATCATGCTTATGGCATCAACAGTCTCCCTGGCTTTCTGTCAGTTCGTTGTGTTTGCAATCGCTGTTTCAAGCCTGTCAAGATAAGGAATAAAGGGCAAAGGCTAGGTCACAAGTGTTCCATGTCTTCATGCCAGCTTTGCTCATTAAGTCACTGCAAAAAGATCGTTACACGACCTGTGATTCCTAGCCTTACCTGTCCAAACTGCAGTCTTCCACTCTCGACTGAGGAATGCTATACTGCTCATGTAGCCCGCTGCAGCAAATCCTATGTAAGGTGTCTTATTTGCTCAAAAATGCTTTGCTTACGTAAAGGTAGCAAAAAGAGCAGCGATGAGTCTGGCGAAGAGTCTGAAGACAATGAAGAGTCTTCCAAGCTGAACCTGTTAGACAAAGGTGAAGAGGTTGCAGATATTGATAAACACAACTGCGGTAAAGTGTACTGCAATTTTTGCAAGAAAAGCCATTCTCCTTTTGACAAGTGTTTTGTAGCAAAACCTAAAGCAACAACGCTAGACAAGAAGAAGATTTTCTACGCAGACTTTGAAACCATGGCTTGCAAAGTCACAGGCAACCACACCGTCAATCTGATTGTCATTCAGAGTAGTGACGGAATGAAAGAGTTTTGCTATTCAGGTACTCTGGCATTGGATGAGTTTATCGGTAGTATGGTTGAAAAAGACTCTCCCTTTGTTGATTCGTACATTGTCATGCACAATGGAGCTGGCTTTGATTTTCACTTCATCATTTCTCGTCTTCGTTTTCTAAGATTTGCACCAAATAGCATTGTGGTCAAGGATCAGCGGATTCTCACATTCACCATGCCCAAAAACAAGATTGTGTTTCGTGACTCACTCCTCTTTACACCCGGCACCCCTCTTTCTAGCTTTCCGAAAATGTTTGGCCTGTCTACCGGTGCAAAGGGGGATTTTCCACATTTGCTGAACACTCCAAAGTGGGTAAAGTTTAAGAAACGCAGAAAGACCTTCTATCAGGAGATTACTCCAGATGGTTACATTCACAGGTTTCCTCTTCTCCAGTATTTTCAGCCAGATAACAAGACGGAAAAGGTGCTAGCTGAGCTCCTTACTTGGCATACTTGGATGAGAGAAAGCTTTCGGAAAAACCCACTTTTGCGCTACAACCCTACCTATGAGCTTGTCAAGTACTGTCGGCAGGACGTTCGCATTCTAAGAGAAGGTTTTGAGCAGTATCGGGTCACATGGCTGAAGCAATACCCAGACATTGAGCCACTCAGTTATCTAACATTCCCCTCGTTCAACAATGCCATTTTCCACTATTACTACATGAAGCCGAATAGCATGGCCATTCTCCCACCACTGGGCTATGGCACAGACAACTACTCCTCGCTATCCTTAGCCTGGCTCTACTGGATGGAGAAGTATGGGCGAGTGGGAAAAATTCAGCATGCTCGCAAATATTCTGAGGTCTTAGTAAGTGGAGCTAAAGTTGACGGGGTTTCAGTGGATAGTTTAGGGGCAAGGCACATCTTCCAATTTCATGGCTGTTACTGGCATGGCTGTAGAGACTGCTATAAGAAGCGTATGCCGCTCTTAGACTATCGTTTGAAAAGAACCCTAGAGCTGGATGAGCGGTTGCGGCATCTGGCTGTCAAAGTGGAGTCCCCCTATGGCTTCTTTTTCTATCACGTCAAGTGGGAATGTGAACTGAGGGGTGAAATGAGGTTTGATAGGTTGATGAATGCTGAAATAGTGGGGTATCTTGAGCAGTTTTCACAAGATCCTCTAAAGCCTTGTGAAGCCTTTCGAGGAGGACGCACAAACAGCATCAAACACCGGATCACTCAGCTTGAGCCAGGGCATCGCATTTACTACTACGACTTTACCAGGTATTCTTCCCCATGCTCAAAAGCATGAGACTCAAGGACCGTGTGCTATTTTGCAGTCTCTATCCAGCCGTCAACTTTGGAACTCATGGAGAGCGCTGGCCTATCGGACATCCAGACATCTACATTGGAAAGGAGATTGAGTCTTTGAAAGGGGGTCCAGACAGTTGGTTTGGGCTGGCCAAAGTCCAAGTTCTTCCGCCACGCTGTCTTCATATTCCTGTGCTGGGTCAGCTGATTGACGGCAAATTCATCTTCCATCTCTGCACATCCTGTGCCAAGGCACAGCACAATGGCTTTTGCAAACATGAGGATCATGATCGGGTCATTTGCGGTACCTTTTTCACAGAGGAACTCAAGCTTGCCCTAGCCCATGGCTACAAACTTCTTGTCACTCATGAGCTTTGGCATTGGCCACCTGAGCGACAGTCTACAACATTGTTTACAGATCTCATTCGCGATCAGTATGCAAAGAAAGCACTAGCATCCCCTATACCAGCATCTGAGCTTGAGTTTGCAAGACTTATAGCTTTGACAAATGAAACTGTAGGGCTCAAGCTGACACGCTCCGACTTCTGTTTCAATCCCTCTATTCGTAGTCTTGCAAAATTCAGCCTAAACTCCATCTGGGGTTTTTTGGCCGTTCGCCAGGACAGTGCTTCCACGGAGCTTGTCAGCACCCTTGCCCGCTTTCAAGAGCTTGAGAATGATGAAAAGTTTGAGATAACACAACTTTCCGTTTCGCCAGATGAGGAGTCTATTATGATAACCTATAAACCACGTCATGAAGATGCTGGCCCTAAACAAAATGTTGTCATTGCGGCCATGACCACAGCCTATGCGCGGATTCGTCTCTATGGACTCCTCAGCAAGTACTCCCCCTATGTTGTTTACTTTGACACTGATGGGCTCTTTCTCTGTCTCCCTCCATCTACCTCACCTCCGACCACCTCAGCTGCACTTGGACAGCTCAAGGACGAAATACTGGATCAGTATGGGGCTGGAGCTTCCATAGCCTGCTTCTCCAGCCTTGGACCAAAGTCATATGAATATGAGTAAGTGTAAGTTTTGCTGCAGAAAAAACGTTGGAAAAGCTGCTATTTGCAGAGTTTGGAAAGATGGTGTAAAGATCGATGAGGTTGTTAAAATGAAGGGGATTTGTAAGACAAGAGATGCGGTGGAAAACCTTACACCAGGCACCCTGCGAGGGATGGTAGGGCGGCCAAGCAATATTGTGACTGTGAAACAGTTCCAAATCAAGAGAAATCTGCACCAGATGATAGTCTGGAATGCCTTTATGCAAAAGCAAGTAAAGTTTCACAGCAACAAGCACTGGTTTCCCTCACCGCCAGACCCTCATATGACCAGCCTCCCCTACGGCCTCGCATATAGGTTTTCTTTAGAAATGTGCTCCTACAAAACTTCTTCGGACTTGCTCAGAGTCAACCGAGAAAATCTTGTCCGTCTGCGCTATGGACAGATAACAATACAGCGCTGGCTTCTCCAGCGAAGTCTCAATCCTCCGGCCATGGGCATTCTTGGGAGCATGGCACTGCGTTTTTGGCATGTGCATGGAGATCGTTTTGGAGATTGTCATTCTGTCTACGATGCCTACGATGACCTGTTTATGCCGCCAGAGGCTCTCAACTGGACTCTCTTTGGCGCAGATTCATCTGAGGGGGCTGTGGATAGACCAGAGTTTCAAAAACTGGTCACCTTCTCCCAGGAATGTGCACAAGCCTATCGAGAAGTTAATAATACCATCTTTCACATGGACGATGAAACCATGGCACAAGCGGAGATTCTGGAAAAGAAGCAAGGTCATTGCGGAATGGCTCTGTTTCGCATCATGCATGATGCTCACAAGAACTACTACACTGACCACGTCCTTTCCTTCAAGATACAGGAAAAAGCTAATGCTTTGCTTCCTCATACGGTTTTACATTTTCAAGCATGCTGTGATTGAACTATATCCCTTTTCGTTTAAGGCAATCAACCTTGCAAGAGCTCGGGCCTCTGTCTTTTCCTATGAGACCTTAACTCGAGATTGTATGTTGTCATTACCAAATAATGCAGAACATGTCCACACTACGCAGTGCTACAACTACCCACTTCCTGATAGATCTGATTCCACTCGTTCTGCTAAGAAAATTATTGTAGTTGTAGATCATCCAAAAATCTTTGTTCAACTTTTGGATGACCCTTTCCATCCTATTTACCTTACTATTGATACCCTTCGATCGTTGCTTGACCCAAAAGACCACATTTGCGAATGTTTTTTCTGTGCTAATGGACGGTATCCCAATGCCAATTATTATGGGCCTGGTCCATGAGTAAACGATTACAACTGGACTTGGTGTCTTTATGCTTGAGAATGCACGTTTGTGCAGGAACACATTTTTGACTGCTTCTGCTACTGCTGCTGATTGGATGGGAAAAGTTTTACAGGAAAAATGAGCAACTCTGGTGCGAACAAGGATAAGAAAAATAAGAAACAGACGATTGATCTCAACAGAGTGCTACCGCCCATTGACCTGAACCTTGACAAGAAACCTTGTCTCTACCTAGACTATGTAGCAGCACGAGAAAAAACGTTTCGACTCTACAGTCGCATGGAAGATGAGGCATTTTATGGCCTACAGGAGGACTGTCTCTTCTGCACCTATCCTACCAACTACTTTGTTAAAGCTTGGACCTATGGCCGAGGGCAGCTTAAACTACCGCCTGGCAATGGACCTGAAATGCGACCACGCGACTACTTCCTCATTGATTCTGCGTTCATTCAATGGTGTCACGGAGAGCCGTACAAGAATGCAATCCGGGACATTCAGATCGAGCCGCATAAGGTTTTTGCTTATTCAGCTGTGTATGCAGTTGATTTAACAAAGAGTCGTTTCAGGAGCCGATGATGGATTTGGTTTCCGTAGCCTTGGAGTATTCACGGATGCCAATAAGCCCTTCAACTCTTGGCTTTGCGAGCTTCATGCTGAGAACTCCAGGCTTTATCCGCGACTTTGGCTACCGGGCCCACGATGAGACTACACGCAACATTTTCATCAAGCCTATGGTGCCAATGGTGAATGCCATCAAAATGATAAAGCTTGCCGCTGATGATTTTATGGTTAGCTGGGTAGAGTTGCAATTTAACTGCTATTTTACCACTTATTTCAGGCCTTAAATGAACGCAAGTGCCGAACAGCCGATATCTGCTATGAGACGTCACCTGGAAAAGCGCAGTGCAAGTGCGAGGAAAAAGAAGGCCACCATAAGCATAATATGAATTGTTACAAGTGCATCATAGACTATGTGCCTCAGACTCGGAAAAAGAATCGCTTCCAAGTTGTTACGGATGGAACTTGGGTCATGGTGCTTTTAGATATGAATGCAGTTGTTGGTAAGAGCTATTTGATCAATGGATGCTATCTAGATATTCTCTATGCACCTATCTGCCTTCTGGAGGAAATGTACCGAAAAACGTTCAATCCTGTTTCTCCATCTGCTGCCTTTTCACCGTAGTAAACGTTTTTACCTTGTCTTCTTGTTCCATTTTAGTCTACCTGCTCAAGCAGTTTATATCTTTTTATTTTAGCATAACAGTTTGATCTTAAGCAAAATGCTTTTAGCAAAAAACGATGACAAGTGAAGCTGAGTCTGTCTTATCCAAATATGAGCGTCAAGAGCGAGTGTGACTGATGCTGTTTAGGGAGGGGGTTTTAAAACCTACTGTCCAAAACTACGATTTCGTAACCATGTGGCACACATCAAAAAATGTCCTCATAAACTGTGCCCGCCGTCACCCCATCTACATCCCCATCACTCTGGGAAAATATCTCGGGCCTCGCCATCAGTGGGGCTTTGGTTGGATAAACTACAAGGAGCTGACACCGCACCCTGAGGTCTACGAAAACGGCGTAAGCTTACATCGACTTTCTGATCCGGTTTGAGGAAAATTATGATATAAATCTGCTATTATACCTACCCACTTTTCAGAGTCATGCCGGCTATTTCAAAGACATTGCGAACACCATCAACAGCGATGAGCTTTATGAGCTTGGGCGCAGCATCTCCATCTCCACTACTATCACTGAATATAGGAAATGGGCCAATTATAATGACCTGAAACTTATGCAGTGCAAACCGACAGTGCCTAGAGCTGTTCAGCTAAACTATATCCCATCACGAATGCCGCGGATGAAACTGGAGGACATGGAAGTTTTGTGTGTAACATATCAGCTGGTAAAACCTAGTTGCGGTCACCATAGGCGAGTAGAAAACAGTGATATGGGGGAGAACATCAGTCAGGAAGACCTCGCACAGCATATCCTTCGCTGTTGTTTTGACTCGTTTTGGTTTCCTTTAACGGGGGTTTCTGACACATTCACTTATTACCTTGTGACTGATTTCACCTATGCCTTGATCATTGCAGGCAATGTACCATACATGTATTTTAGGGTGACTGACGTTATTCCATATGCCTGGGGTAGTCGTTAATATGTATGCCAGGTTTTCACTGAAGTAAACCATTTTTCGAATATTTGTCCAATCTATCAGCAACTGCAGTCCTGACTGCAACATCATACTTGACATTTTCTTTTCTTTTATCAAGCATGGTAATTTCAGGGCATTTTATGATGGAGTCTTACACAGGTGAAGCTGATGGCGATGAATTTTCGTTTGTTGAACGAACCAAACGGATAAAGCTTATGCTCTACAAAGAGGGTGTAATGCTGCCTATCCATAGAACGTCAAGCCATTTGACAAACATTGTTTTGTGGCCTCATAAAGAATGTGCCATATATGAAATCAAACGTAAACACCCCATCTATCTACCCTCGGAACTTTTGGCACTTGTTACCCAAAAAAATCGTGAGCACCCTTGCCACATTACTTCATCCCACGAAGTTGGCTGTACATCACTGTATCGTCTCACCAAAAGGTGCCCTGTAAAGATAAGTCCTATGGTAATTTTATGATATATTATGTGATAAATATACGATAGTTTTTCATTGCAGAAACTAACCTGTTCACACAGGGATGAGATTATGACTAAGATTCGGCATCTAAACAAACGGGACTTGGCAAAAATTTCACCAGAAATTATGTGTGCCAATGTCTCCTATGACCAAGTCTGTTGGCGAGCCACCGGTCTTTGCTACTGTCAATTAGCTGTAGACAAAATATGGCTCTACAAAAATCCACCTCGCCTATGGGTTTTGTTCAGTCATTCCATGTGTAGAAAAGAGAATCTTTTTTGCAGCTTATGAGAAAGGACCTAGATGTTTTCCGAGTGGCCTACCTTCTCGCGGCTCCAGATTTCCTTTCTTCAGCTATTACTAATAATTATGATAGTGCAAAACAAGCAAATGATTGTTGCTTTGGTGGAATATTTAAACCTTCCAATCATTCAACTGTCTATAGCTACATCCTTGTGACTGACTATGATACATGTCTCATATTGGTCAATGATGTTCCTTACATGCTTTTTCATGTTCCTGAAATTGTACGCTGAGTAAAGCTTTATTCAGCCATATCTGTCCCTTGAATATTCAAAAACTGGATGCAAATCCAAATTATCTTGACTTTTTTGACATTTTGACTTGCTTTATAAAATTGGTTTTTGTTCTCAGATGAACCCTACTGGCGTAGATCTACGGGCTGAAGCTGAAACCCGGGCTGCAATTGAAAAACTCACCTGGGACGAGCTGAAGAGGGATTGGCTGGAGGAGCTCAGCTCGCTCAGCGATGAAGAACTAGAGGAAGGGCAGCTACCTACTGAGAAGAAACCAGCGACAAACACAGTAGAAAATGATAAACTTCTAATGCCTCCACCAGCTCAGCCACCACCACTTCCCCCCAGTCGACTTCCTATTCAAAAAGTCCCAAATCGTAAGGGATTTTTTTAAAAAAAGCGCTTTACTTACTTGCCTATTTGTTCCAGCACCACCACAACAACCTCGCCAGACCATCATTTTGGCCTCACCGCCACGGAGAGGCCGAGGACGACCTGTAGCTCGACGTCTCCATACAACGGCTACAACAACTACACCCACTGCTACAACCACCACTACGCCTGCCACTACAGTCACTATGGTCAACAAGGATGTCAACATGGACAGCGATGGAAAGTCAAGCTCTGGCAAGGAGCCAGCGCCAAAGCTCATGCGACAATCTGCAATCAGATCACCTGCACTTTTGGGAGAATATCCGCGCCGCATTCCACGTCGTCCAACACCCATGCCAACCAGTCGTGTGCCTTTTTCCCAAACGCGCCAGACAGTGTCAGGGTAAGACTGCAAAAAAAAACTACTTGTCTCAAAAACTGATATTTTCATTTAGGATCGAGCCTGCACGGACTCGTGACAGTAATGAGACGTCACCTCCTGAACCACCTCCACAGCAAACTCTTCCACCATCACCTCCACCATCACCTCCACCATCACCTCCACCATCACCTCCATCATCTACAAGCTCAGAGCTGGAAAAGTTGACTGATACGACAGTCGACTTGCCAGGAACAAGCTCAGATGAAGAAGAAAAAGGCTCTGCCGTTGATAACAGAGAGTGGAATGTTCGTCTGAACATTTCCGCAGCAGACTGTGACACTCTTCTTAAGCTAAGGATGGTCTCCCTCAAGCCTTGAAGTCTTCTTTTGTCAGCTGCTGTTGTGTTTTTGAAAGTAAACCATTTTTGATCAGTCTTGTCCCTTGATGCATATTGCCATGCTTTTCAAAAGCATACCATATATTTTTGATCCATAATTTAACTATTTCCATTGTAGATTCCGCAAAAAATTACGTCTACAACGATTGACAAACTATTTGAAAGGCTTGAAAAACTGGCTGCTGACAATATAAAAGAAATGGCTGAATATAATGGTCCGCAATTCAACGAGCCAGAGACGATGGATGACGCTGGTGTGGACGAGAACAAGACGACTGACCTGGACGTCACTTCGATCGCTGTGGCAAAGCATGCGGAAAACGTTCGCATGGCTGCTGAGCGGATGGCTGAGCAAGGCAATCGTCTACGCATCGTCAACTTCTTCAAGACACGAGCCACAATCTACGAAGTCACGGGTTTACACATTTTTGTTTGTTGCTACCTAATGCTATATGAAACTGTTTTTAAGGCTACCACATCCAGAAGATGGGCTTCAGTGGATCTTCAGTAGACATCAAGCAGGAGAAGCTCAGCTGGGCCGTTGCCCATGCTCTCCACAAGGTAGAAATATCCTATAGACAGAAAAATGTAAAACTGTTTTGTTGCAGATGAGAGAGGGGCTCATCGGTGACGAGTACGAGTATGCCTGTGCGGCCATTGCAGAGAATGCGGTTGCTCAAAAGCTGAACTACAAAAAGTGCCGTGGGCCCGTGAAGGCGCTGAACATGGATCATGCGCGGGCCTTCGTGCTGAAGCAGTACGGCTCCTCGGCTGAAAACTGCAACACCATCTCCTACACAACCTGCGTCTACAACAACGACACCTGCGTGCTGGTGGACGACAGCCTGAACGCCCTTCAAGTTGATCGCAAGGTCATGTTGGCCTTTCTGCCAAAGGCGAAGACGGCGCTCGGCAACCGCAACTAGAGCTCCATGTTTACTTCTATTCATGCAGCCTATTGTCATGTTTTTCCTCTTATTTCTCTTATTCCTCTTACTTTTTCTTGTTTCTTCCTTTTGATTCTTCCTCTTGTTGCTTTTTATTGTGGCATTTGAAAAACTGTTGGTGAATTTCCTTTATTCCGGAATAAATGAAAACCATCAAAATGGTAAAAATAATCACATATCACACACACAACAAAAAGTAATAAACAAAATACATCACATAGAAATTGCTTCTTTGTAAGGAATCCATTCAGAATAAGATGAAGGCCAGCCATGGAAGTTAACGAGAGCCTCCTTTTTTTTGTTTCGTGTACGATGCTCAATAATTTTGGACGGTTGTTTAATGCTAGAATTCCATCGAATCTCTTGAAGATGATGGGCATAAAAGGCCCCTTTGATTACTTTTCCTGTAAGATCCTCAACAATGGCCATGGGTATGGGTGAGTTTCCATGTGTGTGTTTAATTACCTTAAACACCTCCTGAGTCCAGGTACCTGTTGACTCTTTGGCAAAAGTTGCTCGAATTTGATTGAGACGAACAAAACTGCCAACTGGTGGCAGTTTGGCAGAGTCTTGTTTCGATTTGAAACGTTTAGGGAGAACTGTGGGATCATTGATAAGATCAAGTGGACGAGCTTTTGTTGTACTGTGAATTCGATTGTTATAATTGCTAACAAACTGGGGTAGAAATTCCAGCCACCGTGTATCATTGGTTAGACTAAAGAATCGACCCATGGCTAGACGAATGGTGCTAATTAGTCGTTCCACTCCTGGGGCTTTAACTGTTGAAGTAGTTGTGTAATTCTTTAGCCCATGTGATTTTAGCCAGGTCTGCATTTTCCCGGACATAAAACCTCCTTCTCGGTCCCAGTAGATTGTGTACAGTTCAAAGGGGATGGACTCTATGATAGACACCAGTGCATCAACAACTGTTTCTGCTTTTCGATTCTTAAGAGGCCATGCTGAAACATACTTTGAATAGGTATCATATGCTAGTAGAATGTATTTGTAGCCATCGTTTTTTCGCCATATCTTATCCATAACCATTATATCGATCTGAACAAACTGACCTGGGAAATAGCCAATAATGGGATTGTGTGGATATCGTTTTCGTGCAGAGCGAAATCTAGCATAAACAGGCTGAGACTTTAGAAATTCTTTAACGTCTTTGAATGTTATTTTTTCGCCCCCCGGGCTACTGCGGACACTCGTGTAGAGCGCTTTGGGGCCACGAAAGGCTCCTTCATTTGAGGGGTCTTGGTAGAGTTTTTGAAGGAGTAGAGATTTTTCCAGGGGTAGTGCAGTTTCAGGAGATGATTCCGGAACTTTGTTATGCCATTCTTCCGCAGCCATTCCTTAATGTCCAGAGGTAGCTCTCCCTGTTGGAACGGTACTGAGGTAAGACATAGAAAATCAGCAATATGGTAGTTGTACTTCTTACCATCCAGCTTAAGAAACCCCTGATCTGTGATGTCAAATGAGCCTGTCTCCTTTAGCTTGGCTAGAAAATGATCAGCTGCTGTTTTGTATGATGGCGGTACTTTTGATAGATGGTGGGCTTTTCCAAGTCCAGAGTCTTTTGGCACCTCTTTTACTACCTCTTCTTCCTCCACTGAGACAGGATCACCAACTGCGAGTGAAGGGGGTGAAGGAGGAGAAGAAAAAGTTGGAGCTGGATCTGGAGCTGGATCTTCAAACACCAGCGGCTCTGGTTCTTCGACTGAAGCTACTGGCGGTTTTTCTAGATCAAGCTCCTCGGCAACTGCAGGCTCTGACTGTGTGGATGAAAGGGGCGGTGGAGAGGGTGGAGGTGGTGGTGTTTGCTCTTTCTGTTGTTGTGGTGTTTGACAATTTAGAGCTTTAAATGTATCTTCTGAGATTACGACCCAGCGAGCGCAATTTTCGGACATGAGGCTGCTATGTTACGAACAAGTGAAATATTATCCTGGAAAGTCTTTTTCTTCCAACTTATGTCTGTCCTTTTGTTTATCAGACTGAGTACCAGCTCAGAATGAGAGTTGAAATAATCCTTTTGGATGGAAGAAGTTGGTAGTGCTCCTGTTTTTACAATATTGTACAGAATATTTAGCAGTGATTTTGTAATCTCCAGCTGATTGGATTCTTTATCAAGCAGTTGCTTTATCTTCTTGTTGGAAAGCGTTGCTATTTTTGAAATTTCTGGAATGGAACAACCATCCATAATGAAATAATAAAAATTTTAATCTACTGGTTCATATATATATCTTTTTTGGACCTGTCAAAAATCTATATAAGTCAATTACATGGCTCCATTTTTATAGTGCAAACTAAAAAAACTGCTTTTCCAAAATGACAATCCATATTATTACTATTCATGCTGTTGCTGTTCCTCCTGAGCAGCCTCAGAAAAAAAAACTTCGATTTAAACGTCAAGTTCATAAAGACAAGGCTGATGAGGATGAAACAACTGCAACAAGTACTACGACTACAAGTGGAGTTGATGTAAAGGGGGATGACTATGATGATTTTAACGATCCAAATGATCTAGATTATGTCCCTGAGGAGGATGAAGAGGGGGGAGAGGAGAGTGAAGGTGTGAGTGGAGCCGTGGATGAAGTTATAAATGAAGGTGTGGCTGAAGAGGCGGGTGAAGAAGAGGCGGAGGTTGAAGAGGAGGATGATGAAGAGGCGGAGGTTGAAGAAGAGGGTGAAAGTGATGAAGTGGAAGATGCACCAACCCCACCACCATCACCACCACCCACTCCACCTCCTCCACCTCAACGCTATGAACTTGTTCCAATGATGGCAACCAATTTTTCAAACAAATTTGAGGATGTCATTCCAACTCCAGCTCCAGAAGTCTTTGGTCTTATAACTCATAGCAGTAGCAAGCGTGCAAGCATACTTTACACCCTTCCAAACACACTCGTGTTTAAGGAACCATACTGTGTTCGCATTATTGCAATATACCAACGACCAAAACGACCTGTATGGATTTCAGCAGACTTTGTGCAAAATCAATTCTTCAACTCAAAAGAATATAAATACCTGGGCACAAGCATTGCAACAGCTATAAATCCTTGGGTTCCACTAGAAACACTTACATTCCCATCAACCGGAGTTATTGATCTAGCAAACTGTGACCGCTCTGCTGTGACTATCGCTTCACTGAAAGAAATAGGTCTTGTGCTTGAGCTTCAGCCAACGACGTGGATAGCCGGTAATAACAGCAAAAATGGAGGAGCCCAAAGCAATACTTGACAATTTTGATCCTCGACTCCAGCTTCCAAATCATGCGCTTTTTATTGGGGCCTCTCAGTCTGGCAAAACTACTCTAATGTTCAATCTCATCTGTAAACCAGATCTATTTACACCTAAACCTATTCGCATACTCTTCTACTATGATCAGTTTCAAGATAAATACCTAAGTGCAAAAAAAATGCTAGCCAATGATCATGGAATTGAACTCCTTCTCTACAAGGGTTTTCCAAGCATAAGTCTTGATGACATAGAAAAACTGGATGGACAAACACTAATGCTTGTTGATGATTTCTCAGAACAAGCATCTTCCAGTAAAGAGCTTGCACGAATTGCAACCAATGGACGTCACAAAAACCTCAGTCTCTGGATAGTACTTCATACACTTTTCAACAAAAGTGCTGAATCTCGAACCATTTGTCAAAATGTTCGATGGTTTTTCTTTCTTCCATCTCTACGTCTTGAATCACAACTGCGAATTTTCGGCTCTCAACTAGGTCTAAAATCACAAATACTCTATGCATTTCGGAAATGTCAAGAAGAAAAAGATCGAAATAATCGCTACATTGTTGTTGACACTGGACCGCTAACTCCAAGCTCAATGCGCATACGATCAAAAATCCACGATCCGAAAATGCAGTACTGCTATACTGAATAGAGACCAAAAAACTATATAAGGAGTTGTAAACTTTCATTTCAAGAAAAAACGTCAAATGGCATTTGTAACTCGTCCGGCAAATATTCCATCTGATTTTGGCTTTTCTACCAATACTACTGCACCAAGCACAGGTAGTGGAGGTGGGAAAGTTAAAAAGAGTGGGGGTGGAAAGAAAAAGACCACTCAAAAGAAAAAGTCTGCACCGTCAACTAGCAAAAAGACAGCTAGCGCTACCAAAGAGCGGACTCTAAAATGGAAGAAATAAATCCAGTCCGCTACAATCCTGCAAATATTCAGGATGTAGAAAATGAAATCAGCTACACTGTGAAGCAAACCAAAAACCAGGGGCTCAATGACACTGCCACCTTCACCTACGTCTTTGACCCAAACCCCCACGACTACACGGATCTTTGAACGATAACCTACGAGGTTTTCATGGAGATTCGAAAAGCAAACAACTATCGAGCTACTGATCTAGCTGACAAAGAACTCTGGCTAGATATTCAAGGTATGCATTCGCTTTTCATGGGGGTGGAGGTGAAATTCAATGATCATGTGGCTAGTACTATGAATTTCTATCCCTATGCTGTGGGGATTGCACGAGCTCTCAGAACAGGGAAAAAAATTCGAGATGGCATTTGGGCTGACATGGACGGTTCTTGGAATCCGCAAGACATTGCAAAGTCAAATATGACTGGTGTAACTGTCGATTCAAAACTCAGGACCCAGGTTCGACGGATCAAAAACATCATACGCTTTCGAGGGCGGCTGTATTCGGATGTGCTCATGAGTGCACGTCAATACCTTCCGCCCAATGTTGAGATGAGCATTACTTTCCGCCGAGCTCTGGACACATTTTCACTGGTTTCAAGCAACAAGCAAGCTTGTCGTGGCTACAAGCCATACCTCCACTCCTGTTCCGTCTATGTGGAGCGAATTCCGCTTGCTGCGCGGGTGACTGGTCCTACCTCAAACATTTCTGGAATCACTTTCAACAAGCTAGACATGCGAATGGTCACTATTCCACGAGGCCAAAATGTCTACCCCTGGCTCAACTGTCTCAACCATGCAGAGCTTCCAAATCGGATTTATGTTGCCTTTGTGGCAGCCAATTCTCTTTATGGAGACCTGCAACAGCTGAGCACACACTTTGAAACAGCAAACCTAACACGTATGAACTTCCGGCTCAATGGACGGGACCTGATGGTCCAGCCCATTGTTACACACTTCCCCCTCAAACCAAATGATGAACTTGAGCTCCTTCAAGCTGATGGGCGTGAAGGTTTCATGACGATTGTGAACATTCTCAATCAGGTCAGCGACCAGCTATCGCCTCTTCGCATCAGCTACAAGGATTGGCTTTGCGGGCGAACTTTCTACTGCGTAGAATTTGGAAAGTGTGGACAAAAGAGTGGCGAGCGAGGATGCGTGGATCTGGAGCTAGAATTTGGTGAACATGGTGTTCCAATGGAGATGTGTGCACTCCTGTTCACTGAAAAGACGGCAACTGCACATATATAAGCAAGCTAGAACTCACGTCATAACAAAAATAAAAAACAAAAATAACAAAAATGATAGAGGCAAACAAACTACGTAATTCTGATTGTTTTGAGCTGCTCAAGCAGGGGCTCAAAATATCAACGGCGGTAGTTATTGCTTTTTCTCTTATTGGTCTTAATGTTAATATCATCCAGCTAATAAAATGCCTTTCACAAAACAATACTGTAAACTCTGACATATTTACAAGTCTATTTCAATCACATAATGTGATGCCATTTTCAAGGAAACAGTGGGATACCCCACTTCCGATAGTTGACACTTCACCTATGTCTATGCAACATATTAAAAATTGGACCTATTGTAAACTAAAGGTTGTTAATAATAGTCTTCCTGAAATTGTGATTAATCTATGCAAAGAACGTTCTTCCATAGGTCTTCTGGAATTCTATGTAAACAAAACCATGTTTAAAAAATATACTTCCAAAAATGCTGAAAATATTCAAAATTGGCTAAAATCGTGTCTATTTCAGAATTGTCCAAATGTTGTATGGACAAGTAGTCGATGTGCCTATGTTGCTTTCTTTGATGATAATCAGATGTGTCTCAGTGATTCACAAGATATTGTCTACCTTCGCCTTGCAAATATTAAATTTTCACGAAATGATGCAATTGATGTTATTGAATTTATAGTTCATGAATAAAGCATGCTTAATTAAATGGTGTTATTAATAATCACAAAACAAAGCAAATAAATAAATCACAAAAACAGGGTTGGACACTAGATGTTAATTTAAATGAGTGAAAAAGGTGGGAATATAATACATACTGAGTAAAATACCCAACTTTACACCAGAATCCTCTCTAGTGCATCGACAAGCGCCGCCCCCGCACAACAGAAAGAAGGGCTACAGTAACCGCAGTACTCTCGGTCTCTATCGTCCCGGGGAGCTGATCAAGGAAACCGCGGAAGGGCTTGGGGAGCTAAGGATCACCCTGCTTGGCTACCACGGGGGGCGTCTATGCCTATAAACAGAGCGAGCAAAAGGGCGTCAGTCTGTGCTTTGTCAGGAAGGAAACCTTGGAGCACATCAGGACAATTGACGCTGCGCTTTGCCATGATCGATTTCCCGAAGAGCGGCTGGCCAATGACAAGCACCTCAAGTGGCTCAAGCACGCCTTTCCCAGGGCTCAGTCATGGAGTACATCCCCAACATAGACTGTATGATTCCACTGGGTATGGCGGTCTGGAAGCTCTGCTCAATAGACAAATGCGCTGAGGCCTGTCAAAAACTGTCTGGACAATTAAAGAATTTTCCTGCGGAAAATTCCTTAAATGTTCAGACAGTTTTTGACGAGGCCCTCTGCTGATTAAAGCTAAACCTATTATTTTTAAAATTCAAGCAAGTCAATTAACTGGGTCCACTTGGAGGCAAAATGGGGTTGAATGTGGCAAATGTTGTGAATTTGGAGGCATGTGCTGTATTTGGAGGCAAATGATGTATTTGGAGGCAATAATTAATACCGTACCCCGCCTCCAATCTGCCTCGAAGTAGTGCCCCAGTGTGTCAGTCTGTTGTCTGAGAGGCGCCGGCTGGAGAAGCTCTGCGCGCGCCAGAGGCCAATCTTGGCCTGTCTCAGCTATGGGGGGTGGGGCTGGAGGGTAGAGGTGGGGTGTTGGGAAGACTTGCAGATGCGCTGGTGCCGCGAAATATGATGACCTCGAACGGCGATAGCACAAGCTAGTCTTCGGCTCCCATCCTTAGGAGATAAGGATTGAAGAGGGAGGTTTGAGGTGTCATTGGTGATGATGTTGATGGCGGCAATGCGAACGGTGCTCTTCTGTCTGATGATCTGCTAGGCCCTGGCCAGTTGGTTCAGGTTCCCGTCCAGGGTACTCTTCCTTCTCGGCTGGCAGCGGAGAAGCGAGCAAACAAGTTGAACTTGTGCGCCATGGATGGAGCCTTGGAGGCTCGGGGCCAATTGAAGGCAGAAGAGGGTGCATTTGCTGTTGATGCGAAAGGCAGTCGCTAAGCGTGGCCCTCTTAAATGCCTGTCACATTGAGGTTGGAGGGGGGTAGAGGGGTGTAGGGGACGCAGACGTTGTTGAAGGCGGCCGTGTAGAAGAAGCAGGGCAGGGGCTTCTTGCTGGAGCTGGGCCGCTTGGAGATTGCGGAGAGCCTTTGGAGGTGGCTCTTTGAGGCATCGAAGGCAGGCCAAAGGCCGTCAATCTTCCGAAAGTAGTACTTTCGGCTCGCTTCTGGCGACGTTGATTCAGGCTGTTCTGAGAGGTGTGCAGAAGCTGTGCAGCTCGTTCCGGGGAAGCTGCTCTCTATAGGCCAGTTCAGACGAGGCTTTTGTGGCCAGGCAGAGAGTAGGCGGAGTTGAGGCGGCAAGCATGGCCGTGCTTCCAGAAAGCTGCTCCAAGATAGGCCCAGTTTGAGTTACACAAACTTTAAGTTTAGCGTCTCTTTCGCCTATTTTGGATTTGTTGAAAGAAGCATTGAAAGAATTTGCATATCTTCACAGATAGTGGAAAGTCTTGGAGGCGGCGATGGGATTGAAGTTGGCCCAGTCGCCGGCAGGCTGGCCAAAGCTGGAGAGGAAGCCGTCCATGTTCCCGTTGGCCTTGTACACCACCGACCTCTTACTGCTGGGCGGAGTAAGGGGAAAGGTGTGGGGCAGGGGACCTTTAAAGGTCTGCAGAGGACGTCTTCCAGGAGGCGAACTGCATGACGGCGTACGCGATCATGAAGTTGCAGAAGCAGTTGCGGAAGCTGCCCAGGTTCCCGTAGGCCTTGTACACCACCGACCTCTAGGGATGTAAGAGGAGGGAGGGTGGAGGTTTGAGGCCTCTTTGAGGAACTTGATGGAGGCGTCTTCCAATGGGCAGAGCTTCATGGTGCAGAAGGCGTCCATGTAGTTGCTGAGGTCGAAGAAGGCGGAGATTCTGGACTTGCATGGCTTGATGCTGAAGCAGAGTATAGGCAGCAAGCCGCAGTCAGCATTGATCGGAACGGAGTCCTGGAGGAGTCCAGTGTAGTTGCTGTTGGGCTGTAAGTGGCAGAGGCCGCAGTTGAAGCCATCCAGCATCCCACACTGGTTGCAGTCCTTGGAGATCTGGACGCAGTTGTAGTGCTCCAGGAAGCCGTAGCGAAAGCGGCGGACTTTGTCCAGAATTAACACTTTCTTCAACGGCAGGTAGAAGGAGGAGGAGGCGGGTCATTGACACAATCTTCTGATGCACTTTAGCAGAGGCAGGCGCAGTGGAAGTAGGCCTTGAAGGCATTGTGCTCGTAGCTGACACCGTCCTTGAAGAGGTCCTTCTAGCCGCAGGTGAGCAGGCTGCAGACGCAGATGACCGGGAGGCTGTAGAAGCAGCAGTGGAGGCAGTCCACTAGTCTGGGCCTGGTCCAGTAGTTGTCTGCGTAGAAAAGCATAGTCCACTTGTGAGTCACTTTGACTTTTGTCTTTCGGCGTTGCCTTTTCGAAATTTATGCGATCATAAATATCCGTAAATGAAGCAATGTCAAAAGACAGCCATTGACTCTGAAGCTGGCTGGGCTTTTCTTCAGCGATGCTCAAAAGTTTATAAATCCGCGAGGATTCATAAACAGGCAGGCCGGCGAGGTTGCAGCAGGCAGCAGGGAGTTTTGAGAACTGTCCAAGGCGATCTCAAAACTTTAGCAGCATAGTCGTTGCTTTTGCTGGATAGCTGGCATTGGCTGGCCGGCGAAGTTGCAGCAGAGGCCATAAGTTTGAAAACTGACTGGAGCCAATTTTCGAACTCTGACAGCGAAGGCGATCGGTTTGCTGGTAGCTGAAGGCAATTTCAAAATCTGTTCAGGATAATGAAATTGTCATCGACGATGCTTGCGCAGCAGGCATGAAAACAACTTTGCAGTTAGTTTTCGATGCCCAAGTAGCAAAGTTGCGTCCGAGCCAATGTAGACTGGGGCTGGCAGTGAAGATCTTTGAAATTGGACAGTGGTCAATTTCAAGGTCCAGCAGCGAAGACGGATCGAAGCTGGTAGCTGGCAGCCGAAGAGAATATTCAAAATCCATTTAAGGATGATGAAATTCTGTAGATGACGCTGATGATGTCAGCATGAAAAGAAACTTTTCAGTTAATTTTCAATGCCTGGCAGCGAAGTCGAATCTCATCTTGATTGTCGGCATTGAATGATTTCATAAAATCCGCAAGGATAGAATGAAATCATTGAAGGGAGTTGGTCTTTGAAGAAAACTTTTCAGTTCGCTTCAAGACCCTGTGTTGCAGCAGATTACGGTAGCAAGTGGGCCATGTGACGTCAGAGTTTTGCTGGCAGTCATCCAAAAATGATGTGGTGGCTCGAAACTCGGTGCTGCGATGTTGCTGTCGAAGAATGGACATTGAAAAGAGACTCAAAAGTCAATTTCAATTCCATGCAGTGTAGTCGCAGTTGCTGCCGTCTAGAAGTTCATGAGGCCGGCTCTGGCTGAGTGAAGTACTGGAGCTGCAGGGTGGGCTGTCTGGCAGCAAAGCAAAGTCCGGCATTGCAGGCTGGGCTTGATTCGCTGTCCGCTCTTTGTGGATCGGTGACTGGGGCTTTTGACTCGATCGCTGCTGATGAAAGGCGGCAAAGTCAAAGGCTGGAAGTTGTTGCGGAAGTGGAAGTTGGTGGAAGTAGTGCTGGGTATTGAAGTAGCATTGTAGAGGTGGTCGGTCGAGGTACAGATAAGCTAACCACTCTCTGCTACCAAATGCTGTGGTGATATGCAGCAGGAACGTAGCGAGATACACTTTCATCGTTGTCACCGAAGGGGGTTAGGAGGAGAGCGGAACTGGTTGGGGCAGAGCGAGCCACATTATAGAGCAACTGATCCCGGCCTCCCTTCTGCCCGCCTCACCAACTCAAGGTCGGACAAAACCGGCTTGGGAAACGCCACAATTTGGGGTGAAAATTTCAAAAATTTGGGTCCCAATTATAGAAAGAATGTATAATTTATAAAAATGCGGAAAAACCTCCAAACATCATCAAAAATGACCATTTTTGCCAGTATTTGTGCTATGCGGTTTGACGCGATAATTTTTGACTCCTTTTTTGACCTAAATCGATGTTTCTCACCAAACTACGCCAAACCTCGTGTTACCAAGTGTTGTCCCAACTGAAATTTTTTTAGTGATTTTTGGTGTCTTTTTGAGCTCTGTCCCATGTTGTAGCACAGGAAAGTTTGTGAATTATTATTTCTGGAACAGAGACTTTTTGACCAAAACAATATAAGCTTACAACAATCATACCTATTATTGAAAACAAGGTAATATCGGCAGTTGCCAATAGATGCGCGGCCTTGAAAATTAGCAGGTTCACTTGTTTAACAAGGCCAATGTTTAACTAGTATTTCCAATTTTATTATTAACTAAATGATGTCCTGCCATCCTTTATAAAAAATTGATTTCTGAGGTGTTCGCTTGATAATGTTTATACGATTAATGAATTAAAATGCACTTTTCAAAAAAATTTCGAATTTTGTGACCCCAATTATCGAGATTTTTTGACTATAAATCTGGAACAAATCAAAATTGCGCCAAGCGCACAAAAACGTCCCGAGCCACCACCTAGACGGACCTCCATGCAAAATTTCAGCCAATTTCATTGAAAGACTGCGGAGTACGGGCTCCAGAACCACAAAAATATATATTGCGGACAGACGGTAACTGTTAAAGCGGGCCTCGGCCGCCCGCCGCTTTGGGCAGGGCGCCAGAGCTCCTACGGCCTCCGGGCATGGTCGCTACGGCCCCTACGCTTCGCCTAGCATGCTTCGCATGCTAGGCTACGCTCCGGGGCCTCCACACCCATGCCCTATGGCCTCCAGAGCTCTGACTGCCCTGCCCTTCGCGGCAGGCGGCCTGCGGCCGCGCAAAAATGAGTGGAATTATTGATTTTGTCAACCCATGGTGCTTTCCCTAAGGCCAATTTTTGAACCGCAAATGAAAAAGGCAGAGTTCAATTCTGCAGGTGAGGCCTTACCCCTATTACCTTTATCCAAACGATCGCGTGGAGGCCAACGCGGGCTCTCTAAGCATCAATTTACGGCCGGGCATGAACATGAGCATAAAGTTCTGCCTGGCCTGTCACAATGGCCGGGGCAGCCTTCCGCCGGACACCTGCGACACCGTCACTTTCAAGGAGGCCAGACAGGTTCCGCATCACAAATGAGCCTAGTGCATGATTAGCCTATATCATTTCCTATTTCAGTGGAAAATTGTCAAGGCCTAGGCCGTAGCTAGTTCGTAGTCTAGGCCTAGGCCTCAACAATTTTCCATTGAAATAGGCAGTAGGATGTAGGCGAATCATGGAGCGGGTAGGAGAGGTAGCCAAGTGCGGTGTTTGACGTTAAAAAACCAGAAATTGAAAGTGACATTCAAGCGAAGTCTCATTTCTGGACGATTTTAGCTGGAATAGTTCCGCATCCGAAATGAGCCTAGTGCAATATATAGCTCAGGCTATGAACTAGGCTTGGGCAATTTTCCATTGAAATAGGCAGTAGGATGTAGGCTAATCGTGGAGCGGATAGGATCAGTAGCCAAGTGCGGTGTTTAATGTTTAAAAACCAGAATTTGAAAGTGACATTCAAGCGATGTCTCGTTCCTGGTCAGTTTTGGGTATTGTTGAATCATAGATAGATGAGTTTAATTTGTATTAATGAGTTAATTACGTATAGATGGAAAATTACATGGCACATGGCATGCCATGCACCATGAGACATGAGACAGATCATTTTACAGGTTCTGAAATGGAATTTTGTCACCAACTAGTTTAAAATGACATTGCAAATCATTAAAATATTGATGAAGCAGTACTTATGCTTGAGCACTAGGATTCAAGAGTTAAAACTGAGAAAAAATATTGCCATTATTTCAGACGAATCCCTAGGCCACGTAGTGTCAAATGTAGTCAAAATGTCATGCCATTGAGATTTTTCTTTCTTACAGTATCCAGTGCTCGATCGTAGTATGAAGCTAATCGATGATACATCTGATTCGTCTGAACCATCGTCTGACAACTGGCGTCGGAGGGCAATTCTGGATGGACAGCCCGACCCATTCTGTCTAGTTTGGGCAGAGTACAACCAGCGCCAGGAGGACATCCAGGACTTTCACTATGGAGATCTGCACTTCAGCGGTGACGACCAATATGAGCTGGTATAATCCTCAACGGTGCCTCAAATGTCCAAGAAAATGGGGCCAGAACGTTACCACGGTTTCCAAAAAATACCTTCTTTTCCAATCATTCTAGTTGGTCGGGCGCATGCCTACCAGGAGTAGGAGCTTCTCCCCTACCAGGAGTATCAAGTAGGCGCAACTTTCCAATGTCTCGGCCTCGGCCTTATGGCAGAATTCAAAAAATTACCCCCAAAAAGTGATAATTTTGGAAAACCGCGGCAGCGTTTTGGAGAGAAGAAAATTTCGCTATTGTTTGCCCAATATCATCAAAATCCCACGTCACAGCGAATCAATAAAATCATGGAGCTTATGTTTAAGACATGACCTAGCGATAAGTGCTTCCACGCCCAGAAATCAAGACCTGTTAATCCTTCACATTGCCTCACATGCCAACTTTTCCCAGGGTGACTTTGAGTCCAACGAGAAGAAGTTTTTCTGGCGAGAAAGCATCGAGAGAGTGACATTCTACAAAGGCCCTTTCGAGAGCATCAAGGCGCACATCTGCAACACATGCACTGCCGGCCAGGCCCAGTGCCAGCAGATGGATCGAAAGGCACGCAAGGCCTGCAAAAAGCATCGCCAAAACGTCCGCAAGCAGATCAAGAAAATGAGTTGAAGACTTAAGATTTTATTTTTATTTTTTACGACTTCAAAATATATAATTTAGACTAAACAGTGCATTAAGAAAGAAATGTTTGCAGTACGGGAGCAAAAGAAGAATGGGAACTAATTGTCCGCGAAAGTAGAAGAAGCACGAGCTACCAACTTCTTTAATGACCAAATTATAGTTAATTTTTAAAACATCTGCATTGGCAATGGCAATTGGGTTAGGTTCAATATTGGTGAAATGGCGCGATGATGATCAGTATTTCTATAAAAATTGGTAGAGCATGCTCGCCTCTACCTTGTCGCTGCTTTCCAACATTTATTACTGATTAAAGAATCCACTTTATCATAAATACTCTAAAAATTGGGTCCGTGCAAGCGGAGCTTAAGCGGAGCGTAAGCACGGACTGCTCTTAGCGACCAACCATTGTTAATACAGATTTTGAAAACTGCATAGCATTAGCATGCCCATTGTAGCAAGACATAATCAGAAAAACAAACTTTTTAATATCACTAATCTCTGACCGACTCCGAAAGCAGGCCCTCGATCGATCATAAGTACTATCATTGCCTTTGAGTACCTTTTGTTGGGCTTCCTTTTTATAGACGTGATCGAAACTGTCTGATGCTGTTGAAAGCTCTAATGGCGAAGTATTCTGCTCGAGTGGGCTGGAATGATCTTTTATAGATGCTCCAGGGCCAATTGATGAAAAATGGAGGCATTGAAATCCATGCTGAACAACTACGCAGTGAACGGTTGCTTCATGAGAAGAAAGTGCCGGCAAATTCACTTTGTCAAAATTGCCAGACTGCCTAGGTGAGCTTGAAGAACGTAACGCGTAGATGAAAAGGGACTACTGTTTCTTGAGCATTTTAAGTATTTAAACCTGGTAATGATTTTGATTTTTGAGGTGAGCCTCATTGAGCACTCATCGATTTCGAAATTTCTGATTACAAATTTTTTTGATGATGATGTGGATGGTAGAGTGCAACAGGTTGCAGCTTAGGGCGTTAGGGTGTATTGAAGGATAATGACATGATAATAAACATGATGGATGATGCTATGTAGCAAGCCAGCCCGGAAAGGGACGTGCATATCTTTGAGATTAGTTGTCATTTCCAAGCAAAACAGTAGCACAAGTCTTATCATGGGTTTTGAAATTGTGATTGAGAGACTTAACTATTTGAACTCTGCTTATGTGTAGGTAGGGTCAGTGGAATTAGCAATTTCAGTAAATTTAGCAAAAACCTCGACTAAACTGTTGAGATAAACAACATTTTCAGAGAAGTCATAAAAAGCGGGTTGCCATACTAATTTTGAAAAGAGCAGCAAAAGTTATGCTGCTGCATAAGCGGGACTAGATGCTACTGCTCCGTTAACGCTCCACTTGAAGCAGCCGAATTAATTGAAATTAGTAAGGATAGCGTAATTATTTGCTGGGCAATGAAAACACATGCGACCTCCTGAGGCTATAGCGTCAAAACACATGCCAGATTGAACAAAGATTAGGGCTAAGGGGGAGGGCTAATGGGCAGGCCCATGGTGGTACGCCGCCGATTGACAGCTCGATTTAGGATTATGCGCTCACAGTGGCCTGCCTATTTCTTCCGCTTTCGGTTGCTGAAGCCAGTTCATTCCACTTCGTCGGTGGGAAACTCTGTGAAATTTCAACCAGTCGCCAAGCTTCGGTCCTCATGATCCTTCTGCTGCTACTGGTAATGCCAAGTTTTAGGAGTTTTAGTTTTAGAGATAATGCCATTTCATGGCTCAATGTCTTTCAGCCAGTGGCCACTGCCGCTATGAGCTGCACTAATTACGCGGTCACCGACAGCACCCAATATACGGTTTCTTTTCCCTGCACTCTGTCATTTGAAGCGAAAAGGGCTCCAGCATAAGCTCATGAATCTTGCCTGCTACTAGGCCAGCACAGCAAACAAGGTATTCTCGGCGGTTGCCAAGATGCGCGGCCTCACCTCAAGACACCACCTAGATGAAAATGCCAAAATTCATCAGATTTCAATGAAAAACCATGAATTATGCATGTTCCAATTTTTGAAACATCAAGATTTTGGGTTTTTGACTATAAATCGACAAATACTAAAAATTTCCAAAATTCCTTTTGCCAGCTTCAAGATATTATTTTCACGGATGTACATACCAACAAGTATATGGCGCAAAGCGCAATAGGTGACCGCGGAGCGCATCCTTTATATTATATTTGTAACTCAAAAATCAAGTCTGTGGTTTCTCAACCAATTTCAAAAGTAAGCACAGATTTAGAATCGAAATATAAGACTAGTGAACAAAAAAATCAACTCTTCTGTGCAATTCTCAAGACTTCAGTTACTACATCAAAAATCGCATATTGAAATTTCCAACTTTCTACCCAGAAAAGTAATGTTTTAAATTCTTCGGGACCAGTTCCACCCCTCCTGATCTTCCTAAAATATTATTACCTTTCACGAAAAAAAAAGTTTGTCCAAATTCATTGAGAATTGAGCATTTTACAGCATACCCCATTTTTCGCCCTCCGCGGCAGGCAGCCTTCGGCCGCGCAAAAACCAACTGAAAGTAAGGGGGGTTGGGTCAAATAACCTAAAAGCATCGTAGTGCCTGGGCTCGCCTGTAAACTGAGTGGTTGTAGTTTACGATGGTGATCGGCGGGCGGCCGGATCAACTGAACGTCAACACCCTGTCAAACCTGGTAGACAAGGACCGCGGCCGCTTCAAAGTGCTCACGACGCGCAACACCTACTGCCTCCACTCTTACACCATCATTCCGCGCTACCGCTTCTACGGACCAGTGCTGGCCTGGCTGGTGCGCTACAGAGAAGACGAGTTCTACACCGAGGCTCTGCCCAATGTTTCCACCCACCCCACCTTTTCCATCCACCCCCTTTGCATTTGAAGCTACTGAGAGGGCATTCACAGGCCAAGCTGAGTGAGACGGTGAACGTGAGTGCGGACAATGTCGTCCAGCTCATCGTGGGCTCCAACATCGCCAACTATTGGTCCCGCTACACCCTCCGACTGCGCTACTGCGACTCCTGCTCCAGCCCGCCAATCCAAATACCGTCTCCTCAAATCTGCAAAAGCATCAGCGTCAGCCAGCTGGGCAAGGTTTGGGCTGGCTGCAATTGTGTTCTCCATCCTCAGCCCCATATCCCTGCAGCTCTCGCTGGATCTGGGCGGGAAGAAGGAGCAGCTGGAGGTGGAGCCCTACCAGCCCATGAGCTTCGGCGAGCATCCCTACCCCGACAAAGGCGCCATCCAAGTGACCAGCCGATCCCCGCTCTGCCTGCACAGCATCTCGGTCAGAGGCCACGGAGCAATCGCTGAACTCCGCCTCTTGTGGCTCCTTCAGGACGGAAAGCCCAGCATCAGCTACGACAAGCGACAGAAGGCACGAATGACAGCCTTCTTTACAGTAGCAGGACTGAAGACTGGCGATTTTGCAGCGCCAACTGGCTCGGCCTTATTACATCCAGCAAAACGGAGTGTCCAAGATCCGCCTGCAGGTGGCGGATGCGCAGCAGCCGTTCAACGTCAGCTTCCAGCTGACCCTGTGCGATGCTTGCATGAACCTCTATCCGCCGGCGCGCGGCCCCCTCCTGCCCCTGGACAGCTGTGTGGACGTCAGCTTTGACAGAGAGGGAACTGTTGAGGCCTTTCTTTTCCTCCCCCGGCCATTCTCACCCTCCCAAGTTGCAGTTCCCGCTGCTGGGCGTAGACTTTCGCCAGGAATTCAAGACATACGGGCAGGAGATAACGGCTCAATACCCGCGCGAGTACTGCCTGCAGAGCCTGACGCTTCGCAAGGACAGCCAAGGCCACAAGTCGGTGGGCCTCAGAGCATATGGAAAGAGATTCATACAGGTTTGGGCCTGCTTTTGGATGCTACGGCTGGAAGAAAATTATTTCAAGGAAACCCTGTGGCCGGGCGTGAGGAAGGAGCTGAACCTGAACCACGTGACAGAGCTAAAGATCCTGACAGATCGAAGAGTGACCCTGGATGCGCGCATCTGCAACGTCTGCTCTTTTGTGCCGCCGCAGTGCAACGGCCTCAAGGGCCCCGCCAAGGACAGCTGCAAAGCTCGAAGCAAGGCCATCAAGGAGACAGACAAGGACATCCAGAACTACTGGAAACAGGGGGAGAAGAAGCTGAAGAAGCTTCTGAAGGAGCTGACAAAGGATGAGAAGAAGTGGGCCAAAACAGGACCTGTTTCACCCGACTACAACCCGGCCATGAGCATCAGAAGCCAATGGGTTAAGGGCGTTCTTGAATCGACTATGGTTTTCTGCTCAAATGGTTCAACTTTTTACAGCACCATCAATACCAGCGGGATGCCTGCAGCCATAGGTCAAGGCCCTGGTGCAACTGTGAGGCGGGTGTGTTCGGCAGCAACTGCACAATACTGGGCCAGTGTCGGGAGCGGCGGCCCTGCCTCAACGGCGCCACCTGCTGGGACCGTGTCGCCGCCAACCGCGACAACATCGAAGGCCCTTTATGGACCGAGCCGCGGCCCCACGGCCTCACCTACGACTGCCACTGTCCGCCCGGCTTCTATGGAGTGCACTGCGAAATCGCCTACACCCTGCCGCCGCTTCTGCTTGGTTCGTTTCGCGGTTGAAACCTAGTTCCCCCCCCATGAGGGTTACCCCCAAGCAAGAACCCCCTCCCCCCTTCATGACCCCCCCAAAGATGTCACCTACTATAATGGTTTACCTATCCCCACACACCCAGCGCTAACTCGTCCCCTAGTTGATACGGCTTCAACCAACACCAACAGAAACTCTGAGCGAGCTAGTTGCAGGTGTACAAAGGGAAATTTGAGTCTTGGGGGAGGAGGGACTAGAGGTCAAAAGTTCTGGGGGGGGACTAGGCGTCAAATTCGACACCTAGTTCCCCCCAATGACATTTTTACATATTTTCACCTAGTTTTAGACGTGTATGGTGGCTTACATATGCTCACACACTATCCTTTGAATCAAACCAAACTTTCTTTCTAAAGTTTCGAAAATTTATTTGGATGGTGCTTGGAAACTTTGCTTGCCGAAAACATGTTGCATACCAGCACACTCTCCCCGAAAGCAAAATAAGGAGAGTGTAAAACTGGCCAACACACTCCCTTTTGAGTAGGAACAAGAACACTTTTGAGCAGCAATAAAACATGCGCAAATTGCATGCAAGAAAATGAATCATAATGCAGATTCTGGAGAAATTGGCAAGCTAACAACGAAAAGCGGCATTAAACTGGTCACCTACAATGCGACGAAGGTGGCGAGCATGTCCTGCCCAGACCAAGCGAAAGTCAACATTGCCAGCGGAGAGGCTAACTTTTGACATCATCTAATTTTGCAAGCGCCTAAACGGCTTTTAATTGTTTATGACAGCTAGGAATTGTCGAATAGAAAAACCAACATTAATTTCTTCAAGCCATTGTGTGCTTGTACATGGCTCAAAAATTTACCTTTGCATCGTTGTTCTTCCCGTGTTTATTAGTCTCTCATCAATCGAGAGGTCAATGAAACGGCCCCAAGAATTTACTTATTTGACATTCTTTCCGTTGTGGCCCTTTAAGGCAGTGAGGCATAAAATGGGGTGATGCCTAATTCAGAATCTTCATAAACATGGAATATATGAC
The DNA here is from genome assembly GCA_030248095.1 of Ptycholaimellus sp. GST1_10. Taxonomy (NCBI): domain Eukaryota; kingdom Metazoa; phylum Nematoda; class Chromadorea; order Chromadorida; family Chromadoridae; genus Ptycholaimellus; species Ptycholaimellus sp. GST1_10. The sequence goes on along the minus strand of JASANA010003245.1, from coordinate 32,792 downwards.
AGAATGTTTATCATAAAATGGTGACTTTCCCCAACAAAAAATGTCACAAATAATCTGCGGCTAGCTAATTCCATTCTTTTGTTTTTTGACGCCATTAAATAAAAATCCAATCATTGTTGTGCCAAACTCTCTTGTAGAAGCCAATATCTTGCGAACTCCTGTTTCAAGTCCAATAACAGCGCTTTTATAGGGCCTAGAGCTGATAGGTTGGTGCTCGGGCTCTAGCAAAAAATCTCTCCAAGTGAGCCTCTCTACGACCGATGGCCGCCGCTGTGAGCTGATCTTCTTCGAGGCGCACACCAGAACCTTCTTAGGGCAGGAGGCGCTCTCTGTGCCCCACATCATCGACGATTTGGGCTTGCAGTTTACGGTTTCCTTCCCTCCAGCACCAGGCTGGCTAGGCTAAGGCAGGTGGCTCTTACAATTGCAGTGGAGTAGCCGTCAGAAGGACCCTCTGGATTTCGACTACTATGACTCCCAGCGCGATGCTCCCGAGGACCACGTCTACGAGTACTGGCCCCCTTTCGTAGCGCCCAGGAGCAGCTTCGCCTTTGTCCACTGTTCACGAAAATGGCGGCATTGCCTTCTTACCTCTGACGAGTTTTAATTTGCAGCTGGTAATCTGCCGCTGAAAATGGGCCTTGTGCAGTTGGCTCTTCTGTGCGAGGTTCTCTTCGCAGCAATCTACGCTCAGCCTGTTCCAACAGATTGTCATTGCAGTACTCCTGGCCTGAGAAGCCTCCGTTCCTTCGAATCGGCTACAATGTGTAATTAATTGTCAGAACAAAAATTATCCTATAATGTTGCATCGATGAGACTTTTGTACCCCAAACTATCATCTAAATCCTATCCACAAATTTGCATCCACATGCAGTGTGCGGCAATCGGCAAAATCGTAACGCAGTTACGATTTCATAGCGAAAGTTTCTATTTAAAACCTAACCAGGCGCGGATATTCTGTAAAATTTCGGAAGGGGGGGAAATGGGGAAAAAATTTTGACAATTAGCATTTAACCTGCGGGAAAATTTTTTTTTAGCAAGAGCAATTTTTTTCACCATTTTTTTTTACCTTGACTGCAAATTAGATGAAAAAAATGAATTAGATTAGACTTTAGATGAAAAAACTTTAAATTTTGGCGAAATATTTTCATTTACGCATGCAGCTAGCCATATTTTCAACAATATAGCCCAATAATTAAAGCAAACATAAAAGAAAAGAAACCATGTAGGGTCTTATGTCTATGCGTGCGAAGTGCGCGAACTTTTTTTTACATTTTCTATCTAAAGGGATAAAATTTCCTCCCTTCCTGATAATTTCGGGGGGGGGGGGGAATTCCCCTTTCCCCCCCAATATCCGCCACTGAACCTAACGTACTTTCGATTTCATAACGCCAAAATCGAAAGTATTAATCATTAAGCATCATAAACCATAAAATCATACAACTAAATCAAGCTGAATGAGATAACGGCTAAGTTGGCAAGAAAGGCTAGTGGATAGTAAGAAGTAAAAAATTCTTTGGATGAGTTTATTCATGCTGTCAGTGCCCGATTCATCACCAGCCAGCAGGCATTGCTCTGAGAGTACTGCTGAGGCTGCACATCTCGGTCACCCCCAGCTCTCCTTATGGCTTACGATGCACGACAGGCTAGACGAAAAAAGTAAGAAAGGGGGACAGAATTGACATTGACCTCATCAACAAGATCAGCGTTAAGCTGAGGTAGGAGCTCAGCCTTGACAAAGCATTCCCATCACTGCAGCCGATGTTTGCTTTGAGCCAAACTGATTTGGCAGCAATTGGTAGTCGTAAAGCGGCCACGTCTAAAACCATGCATATTCAGAGGACATTACTGCAGCTGCTTCTCGCTTTGAAGCGTAACCCATTCGGCTTTGTACTGAGGAAGGACCTGAGCTTCTTCAGAATCCCTTTATTCCAGACCTTGGATGTGGCTCTGATATAAGCAGGCTGATTAGCCGAAAGCCTTCTGTGTTAAGAGTTTAGAGCTGGCTCTGCCTTTGTGCAATCCATCAATAAAGCCATATTATTATTATTATTATTATTATTATTATTATTTATTCAATACTTTCGCTCTGTAGTGGATATGCGTCTAAATCCGATTTTGAGGATATCATATAAATTGTATTATTTGCCATTACGATTTATAAATCGGATGTGAAACTTTCGATATATATCATGCCGCACACTGTCCACATGGAGACAATCAGTCAACGCAACGCGAATTGCTTTTATTGGGTTGCGGACTGAAATGCCACTGACTAAAGTGCCCCGGACTGGAGTGCCACCGGACTAAAGTGCCACTGGACTATTTTGCCACTGGACTAAAGTGCCACCGGACTGGAGTGCCACCGGACTAAAGTGCCACCAGACGAAAGTGCCCCGGACTAGTGTGCCACCAATGCCTTTATTTGAGACCAATTAACGACTATTTAGCTTATATGAAAAAATGACACATGGAAATTTTGTATAAGATCTAAGGATTCGCTTGGACTTGGAATTTTGACAAAACTTGGCTCCTAGATTTAACAAGATTTAAACAAGAAAAAGATTTAAACTTTAATCAAGATTAGGTCAAAAAGCGCAAAAAGTGAAAGCGAGCTCCATCGCCTCCTTTTCTCAATCTTCTCCTTACGGCTGAGAATGGAGGGGAGCGGGATGGGCAGCATCAAGCTCTTGTTGCGAATCAAGCTCCCTCTAATAAGAATATCAAATAAAAATCGTGTTTTGAGAGATGCCCATAATCTCAATGATTCGGTCCATGCATAAAGATAAATTGTCCAAGATGACAATTTTTAGATAGATAAATTTTTTCAATCACAAAAGGTTTTTTAATCACAAATTGAAAGAAATTGATTTTAAAATGTTTGGCTGCTTTACTGGCAAATAATTTGCATTGGCAAATACATGCATTGGCAATAAACCTGGCAATATCTGCAAGTGCCTTAAAGTCAAGTATATATAGGTATTGGTGGCAAACATAATCTGCTTCTAAACCAGTTGCACGCAGTTCGTGGCTCTTTCCAGTGCAGCCGAAAACAAATTGCCGGTGGTCAATAGAAGTAGATGTATTCCTTCGACTTTGTATAATTTTTCGGAAGTCCAATTAATTTTCCTCTAATTTTGCCCCAGTACAAACGTTGCGTTGTTTGGATTGAATTAGAAAACAATCGCAAATCATGAAGCCAAAATGAAGAAGAAAAAGGAGAGTCAGTGGGCAGTGCAGAAAAATCGATTCTGGTCAGCGATAGTTGGCACCAAGCCATTGAGAAGCAAGCATTGCGGGTTGAACTTGGGGGCGGGTATGTAGAAAAACGTATCACAGGCAGCCTCGGCCAGGCAGAGCTGGGCACATCTGTCCAGTGTTGGCACGTTTCTAGCACCTTAACCATTTCCTGTCTGAGGGGTAGTGGGAGTAGAGTGGGTCAACCAGTGACAGTACGAAGGGGATTTGTTGCAGCGTTGGCGATGGCCTTGATGCAGGTGTAAGGTGGACCAGCAGAGGGCAATTCTGAAATTAACATATTCTGCTCTTAAGCCAATCAAAATTGTCTGCTTTTTTCATAAACCAATTTCCCTCAGATCGGAGCTGCACGCGGCTCAGAGTGGGATACAACACCAGCAGTTCAGAGTTGAGGTAATGTGTGAATGGCAAATGGTCGGGAAAAATGTTACGCTACTTTCCTATTATTGTTCCACTAATCAATTTTAGGCAGAAATGAGGTTAATATTTGGCTTTGCCGATGGTACCAGATAGCTCCTTGGCGCAGGGGTCTTGCTCGGTGAGGCTTGTTGTTGCTACTACAACCCATTGGTACTTGATGCCATTGGGCTGGCGGTTGCATAGGTCGCTGAGTCTGGCTGGGTCTTGACAGGTGAACTGCTCATCGTTCACCCAGGTAGGTCCTTTCTGGCCAGGCTTCTTGTACTTTTTGCCAGACTTTCTCTTGGTGTAGAGAAGGCAGAGCTTCCCCTTCGCCAGGCACGCATCGCACTTACTATTCCCGCTGCACTGAAGCTGAAATCGGGGGCAGCCATCGTTATCCTTCAACATCTCCTCTTTCCTCCACAATCAGCCAATATGAGCAGCTTGCCTGGCTTTCAATGAATTGGCAATTGTCCGGGTCCTGATTGATCCCGTTACCGATGATCTGGGGCGGACGGAAGGCTGGCGGACATTCTGCGTCCACCAGTTGGGATGCCTGTTAAACTTTTTTGGAATCCCGCGACAGCAAATGCTTCCAGAGCTCCTACCTGGAGTATAAGGAAAGCGGAGCAGAGGAGAAGCTGCATTCTTCTGGGCTTACTGGACGCTTTGAGCACTGAAGGAATCCTTGGCCCTTCTATACCCGAACACCTTGAAGGCGATGGGGTTGCAGAGTACGTACAAGAATTGTGAGTGCAATCACTCCACTGGGAAAATCCTGCTATTGTCCCCTCCTCCCTCCACCTGCCACCTATCCCACGTCAGTGTGCACCTAGACCCACCAGCGTCCTTAGCATCTGTGACACTTTACTGAGAAATGCTGGCAGTGCCAGGAGCGCTAATATGCTTCCACGTGCTGGGGTACCTTACGGAAGAGCGGTAGTACCACCCATCATCTCACCAAGGGCGGATTTAGAGGATATGGGAAAAATATAAGGATTTGATAATTACTTTGCAATTATTACGTTTATAGGGTCTTATTTGAAAAATTTGAATCTATAGGGCTAGTTTTCAAAAAAATTTCCGCGCAATGCGCAAAATCGAATTTCTTTTACTAAATTTGTAATTTTCCTTTATTTTGTGGACTTTTTTATGCACTAGTTTTTTCATTTGTTAAAACAATAAAAATTAATTTTAAACAAGTATAAGCCGCAAAGCGCAATAAGTGACCGCTGAGCGCGTCCTCTTTCCACCTTACGAAATGCATGCTTGAATTTTTGTCACTCAAAAGGGCAAGTATGTGATTTCTCAACCAATTTCAAAAGTAAGCAGAGATTTAAAAAAGACATATATGACTTGTGCACTAAATAATCAAGGTCTTCTGTGCAATTCTCAACAGAACGCGTGCTACAATATAATGCAATTTTCTAGCCTTTCTACCCAAAAAAGTTATGTTTCAACTGCTCCGGTACCAGTTTAACCCCTCCAGATCTTCCTAAAATTTTATTACCTTTCAGGAGAAACAAAGTTTGTCAAGATCTGCTGAGAATTTGCCATTTCTCATCATACCCCATTTTTCAACCTTTCTACCCAAAAAAGTAATGTTTCAAATGCTCGGGGACCGGTTCCACCCCTCTAGATCTTCCTGAAATTTTATTACCTTTCAGGAAAAAAAAAGTTGTCAAGATCCGTTGAGAATTCGGCCGTGGACAGCATTTCCAGATACAGGATATACAGGATATTCCAGATATATATGAGGACAAAAGTTTAGTAACCTCTATAGACCGCGGAGCGGCCCTCAGGCGTCACAAATCGGGCCTCGGGCGTCGCGGTCAAAAATTAATTTATAATACTTTTGTGCAGGTGAATTATAAATTATTTGAAATGATAAGGATCGCGTCAACGTGATGACTTACTAGACTAGCAATGAAAGCAAGCTAGATCGCGGTCTCCTGAGTTTTCAGCTTGAAAACAGTACCAGATTGAACAAAGATTAGGGCTAATCGGAGGACTAATGGTCATGCCCATGGTGATATGTCGCCGATTGACAGCTGGATAGAGGATTATGGGTGGCCTTGCCTATTTGTTCTGGTTTATAATTATTATATAGTGAGTTATACTAACCCAAAAAATATCTCTTATCTATATTTTACCTGCGATTGAAGTAGGGGAAATTTTTTATTCAGCTTAATTTGAATTCTACCTGTGACTGAAGTGGATGAAATTTTTTCTTAGCAAAGAAGTAAATTTTAAACCTTAGATTGTGAACTTTGTGCACTGTAAAAATTATCATCAGTCCAATGTAAAGCTGGATTAATTAATGATAAGAGAGCACCTTACTTTAATGACAATTGATTTGGTCAAAATGTAGTTGGCTCCCAAATTTTGCAGACTTTACCCATTATTTGAAATATAATTTTTTTTAAAATTTTAAGTCCAAATTTTTGTCTATTTTTTGAAAACTCATATTTAGGTGGAATTAAACGGAGGCATATTTTTTTGTAGTCAATTGCAATTAATTGCAATGGAGTTAGGTAGCAGAGTCAGTTGAAAATTTTTTGCTATGCATATTTTTTAAAAATGTTGCTACATTTTACTTTTTTTGGGGACCTCAGATTTCAAATACACTTATTAGTATTTTGGCCAGGTGATCTCTTATCATTAATTAATCCAATTTTACATTGGACTGACGATAATTTTACAGTGCACAAAGTTCACAATCTAAGATATCAAACTTATTTTTTTGCTAAGAAAAAATTTCATCCATTTCAGTCGCAAGTAGAATTCAAATTAAGCTTAATAAAAAATTTCCCCTACTTCAATCGCAGGTAAAATATAGATAAGAGATATTTTTTGGGTTAGTATAACCCACTATATAATAATTTATTCCACTTCATACAGGGGCAAGGCCCCTATGCATGGAGTCGAAATTGACGTTGGTGATGAGCTGCTTGTTCACCACGGCCTGGTGGAAGCCCATGAAAAACAGATACCATAATCTACATCCCAAATTACCTATATGATGCTAATTGTAGGGTCAAAACCCTTTAATATGCCTCGAGATGAAGTTGATGATGGCCTGCTTGTTCACCACGGCCTAGTGCAAGCCCATGGAGACCAGCTAGAAGCAAAGGGCTGCCAGGATCATAAGCTATGTCCAAAATTACCTATATGATGCTATTTGTAGGCACAAAAACCCTTTAGAATGGCTCAAGACGAAGTTGGTGATGACCTGCTTGTTCACCACGGCCTGGTGGAAGCCCATGGAGACCAGATAGAAGTAAACGGGCGCCACCATCGTAATCTACGTTCAAAATTACCTATATGGTGCTGTTTTTTGGCGAATAACCCTGTAAAACGCATAAATATAAAAATGTAAAATATGTAAAAAATAATGTAAAAAAACCCAAAAAAACTTGATTTTTTACCCAAAAAAGTTGATGTTTCGACCTAAAAAACGCGGAAAATTGCCAAAAATAGAGGTACCTTGACACCTTATTGGCCTGATTTACCCTAGAACCGTTGAGATCTCCGCCCCACTGGCAGCCAAAGTGTCTGCAACACTGCGGACAGACAGACGGATGGACGGTGTGCGCCCAGACACCGGACATTTTTTTAAAAAGTTTTTTGGAAATAACTTTTTTAATAAGGCTTATTTGCAGTGCTCTCCGATGTCTGTGTGACGAGCTTCAGCCTGGCAAACTTTGGGAAAGCTGCAATTGGTTGTGTTGCTCGATAAGAGGGGCTTGGCGCTACCGCTCTGCTAATGCTCTGCTCGTGCAAGCCCAATGCTGAGAGGCCAGTGCAATCTCCTTCATTGTCGGGCATCTAAAATTTCAACCACTCGACTGGCTTTCGTCTCATGTCCATTTTACTATTGCTGCTCGTAATGTATTGTTTTTGCACACCGAATTGAACATTTAATGAATGTCTTCCAGCCAGTGGCAACTGCAGCTCTAAGCTGCACTGATGTAGCTGTCAACGAAAAGGCCTGTATAAGGTTATTTTAATTATTTCAGTGTGTCTAACAAAACATCTGCTGCAAAGAGCTGGAGAGTCATTGCTCTGGTATCCGGAAGGCATGGGCTTCATTTAAGATCCATAAGGAATCAATTCTCCAGATCAATAGATTGGAACCTAAAGGGGCCCAAGCTACTTTTAGTGCCAGCATCAATAAATGACCAAGCTAAAAGAAAACAACGAATCAGATATTCACAATTTTACTATAATATTCGGTCGTACTTTTGAAATATGGTTTTTTGTCATACAGCGAGTAATGAGGACTGGTGTGGCTGCAGAAGTCGCTTCTGATTGGTGGGCAGCAAAATTTGCTGGAGGTGCACAACAGGTGGATCAGTTCAGCTACCGCAAAGTCTTCACTACGCCAGTGTTGCTGCTTTTTTCTGTGCTTATACATACATACACATTACAATACAGGTGCCCTAAAAATTATACAATCTTAGCATTACAATATTGCATAAGACCTGTTATACATACAATATTGTATATTTCTCTAATATACAATGAGAATGACCCAAATTTTTTTGACACTTTATCTGTACATGTTTTTCATTGCATTTCTTCCTTTCATAGTGCTCAGTGTCACCGCGTCATGCTGAAAGAGGGTCTTACTGAAACTGCATCATGCTGAAACAACATCTAGATGCAACTGATACACGGTAACCCATTCATTATTGTCACGCCACAGCAGCGTAACGCCGAAATGGTGTTACGCCAAAATGGCATTACGCCAAAACAGCATTACACCATTTTGGCATAATGCCATTTCAGTGTAACACTGTTTTGGCGTAACGCTGCTTCCATGGGCAAGTTACAGAGCTGCGAATAGGCTCCATAGAAGCAGCAAAGCCAGAGCTTTAATCAAAAAAAATTGTTGAATATGCCTTAACCCAAAAAATATCTCTTATCTATATTTTACCTGCGATTGAAGTAGGGGAAAATTTTTGAACCCCCTCGACCGGCTTGGCCGAGGGGGTTCTCTGAAATTACCCCAGTTTTAGGCTGGTGGCGCTATCTATGTCACGACTAGCCATATATATATATATGTTCACCCTGGGCATCCACGAATTCTCAACCGATTGACCCAAAACTTGGCAGGATTACGTATTGGCACTAGAGGTAGCCAGAAAAAGTTGGGAGTCTTGCAAAACTTCCTAGTTTTTGAACTATGGCAGCATTTTTGCAAAATTTTGGCCTTAACTATGGGGGGGAAATCGAAAACACAAGCAATTTTGGCCAAAATCGAGTAAAATACCAAAATTTTTGCATGGTTCAGCTGCTTATTTTTTGCTTAATCCGCGTATAAGGTTTTCATGGCAAAATTCGAAAATTTTTGGAACTGTGTCAACTGCGATTTTCGAATTTTTTGGAATTTTTGAATTTTTTGCAAAAAAAATAATTTTAGATGTGCATGCATGTTTTTCTCATGCAATTACCTTTCCAACGCCGTTTAGATCACGCAAAAAGCCCCAGTAGAACAGAAGTTATGCTCATTTTGAATTTCTACCCTCAGGCTGGCTGGTAGAAATTTTGATTTTTTGGCCCAGCGAATCCTAAGTCCACCTAAAAACCATGCATGCAATGCTAAATTGACAAAGCTTAACTCGTAACTGCATAAATTTTTGAACCCCCTCGACCGGCTTGGCCGAGGGGGTTCTCTGAAATTACCCCAGTTTTAGGCTGGTGGCGCTATCTATGTCACGACTAGCCATATATATATATATGTTCACCCTGGGCATCCACGAATTCTCAACCGATTGACCCAAAACTTGGCAGGATTACGTATTGGCACTAGAGGTAGCCAGAAAAAGTTGGGAGTCTTGCAAAACTTCCTAGTTTTTGAACTATGGCAGCATTTTTGCAAAATTTTGGCCTTAACTATGGGGGGGAAATCGAAAACACAAGCAATTTTGGCCAAAATCGAGTAAAATACCAAAATTTTTGCATGGTTCAGCTGCTTATTTTTTGCTTAATCCGCGTATAAGGTTTTCATGGCAAAATTCGAAAATTTTTGGAACTGTGTCAACTGCGATTTTCGAATTTTTTGGAATTTTTGAATTTTTTGCAAAAAAAATAATTTTAGATGTGCATGCATGTTTTTCCCATGCAATTACCTTTCCAACGCCGTTTAGATCACGCAAAAAGCCCCAGTAGAACAGAAGTTATGCTCATTTTGAATTTCTACCCTCAGGCTGGCTGGTAGAAATTTTGATTTTTTGGCCCAGCGAATCCTAAGTCCACCTAAAAACCATGCATGCAATGCTAAATTGACAAAGCTTAACTCGTAACTGCATAAATTTTTGAACCCCCTCGACCGGCTTGGCCGAGGGGGTTCTCTGAAATTACCCCAGTTTTAGGCTGGTGGCGCTATCTATGTCACGACTAGCCATATATATATATATATGTTCACCCTGGGCATCCACGAATTCTCAACCGATTGACCCAAAACTTGGCAGGATTACGTATTGGCACTAGAGGTAGCCAGAAAAAGTTGGGAGTCTTGCAAAACTTCCTAGTTTTTGAACTATGGCAGCATTTTTGCAAAATTTTGGCCTTAACTATGGGGGGGAAATCGAAAACACAAGCAATTTTGGCCAAAATCGAGTAAAATACCAAAATTTTTGCATGGTTCAGCTGCTTATTTTTTGCTTAATCCGCGTATAAGGTTTTCATGGCAAAATTCGAAAATTTTTGGAACTGTGTCAACTGCGATTTTCGAATTTTTTGGAATTTTTGAATTTTTTGCAAAAAAAATAATTTTAGATGTGCATGCATGTTTTTCCCATGCAATTACCTTTCCAACGCCGTTTAGATCACGCAAAAAGCCCCAGTAGAACAGAAGTTATGCTCATTTTGAATTTCTACCCTCAGGCTGGCTGGTAGAAATTTTGATTTTTTGGCCCAGCGAATCCTAAGTCCACCTAAAAACCATGCATGCAATGCTAAATTGACAAAGCTTAACTCGTAACTGCATAAATTTTTGAACCCCCTCGACCGGCTTGGCCGAGGGGGTTCTCTGAAATTACCCCAGTTTTAGGCTGGTGGCGCTATCTATGTCACGACTAGCCATATATATATATATATATGTTCACCCTGGGCATCCACGAATTCTCAACCGATTGACCCAAAACTTGGCAGGATTACGTATTGGCACTAGAGGTAGCCAGAAAAAGTTGGGAGTCTTGCAAAACTTCCTAGTTTTTGAACTATGGCAGCATTTTTGCAAAATTTTGGCCTTAACTATGGGGGGGAAATCGAAAACACAAGCAATTTTGGCCAAAATCGAGTAAAATACCAAAATTTTTGCATGGTTCAGCTGCTTATTTTTTGCTTAATCCGCGTATAAGGTTTTCATGGCAAAATTCGAAAATTTTTGGAACTGTGTCAACTGCGATTTTCGAATTTTTTGGAATTTTTGAATTTTTTGCAAAAAAAATAATTTTAGATGTGCATGCATGTTTTTCCCATGCAATTACCTTTCCAACGCCGTTTAGATCACGCAAAAAGCCCCAGTAGAACAGAAGTTATGCTCATTTTGAATTTCTACCCTCAGGCTGGCTGGTAGAAATTTTGATTTTTTGGCCCAGCGAATCCTAAGTCCACCTAAAAACCATGCATGCAATGCTAAATTGACAAAGCTTAACTCGTAACTGCATAAATTTTTGAACCCCCTCGACCGGCTTGGCCGAGGGGGTTCTCTGAAATTACCCCAGTTTTAGGCTGGTGGCGCTATCTATGTCACGACTAGCCATATATATATATATATGTTCACCCTGGGCATCCACGAATTCTCAACCGATTGACCCAAAACTTGGCAGGATTACGTATTGGCACTAGAGGTAGCCAGAAAAAGTTGGGAGTCTTGCAAAACTTCCTAGTTTTTGAACTATGGCAGCATTTTTGCAAAATTTTGGCCTTAACTATGGGGGGGAAATCGAAAACACAAGCAATTTTGGCCAAAATCGAGTAAAATACCAAAATTTTTGCATGGTTCAGCTGCTTATTTTTTGCTTAATCCGCGTATAAGGTTTTCATGGCAAAATTCGAAAATTTTTGGAACTGTGTCAACTGCGATTTTCGAATTTTTTGGAATTTTTGAATTTTTTGCAAAAAAAATAATTTTAGATGTGCATGCATGTTTTTCCCATGCAATTACCTTTCCAACGCCGTTTAGATCACGCAAAAAGCCCCAGTAGAACAGAAGTTATGCTCATTTTGAATTTCTACCCTCAGGCTGGCTGGTAGAAATTTTGATTTTTTGGCCCAGCGAATCCTAAGTCCACCTAAAAACCATGCATGCAATGCTAAATTGACAAAGCTTAACTCGTAACTGCATAAATTTTTGAACCCCCTCGACCGGCTTGGCCGAGGGGGTTCTCTGAAATTACCCCAGTTTTAGGCTGGTGGCGCTATCTATGTCACGACTAGCCATATATATATATATATGTTCACCCTGGGCATCCACGAATTCTCAACCGATTGACCCAAAACTTGGCAGGATTACGTATTGGCACTAGAGGTAGCCAGAAAAAGTTGGGAGTCTTGCAAAACTTCCTAGTTTTTGAACTATGGCAGCATTTTTGCAAAATTTTGGCCTTAACTATGGGGGGGAAATCGAAAACACAAGCAATTTTGGCCAAAATCGAGTAAAATACCAAAATTTTTGCATGGTTCAGCTGCTTATTTTTTGCTTAATCCGCGTATAAGGTTTTCATGGCAAAATTCGAAAATTTTTGGAACTGTGTCAACTGCGATTTTCGAATTTTTTGGAATTTTTGAATTTTTTGCAAAAAAAATAATTTTAGATGTGCATGCATGTTTTTCCCATGCAATTACCTTTCCAACGCCGTTTAGATCACGCAAAAAGCCCCAGTAGAACAGAAGTTATGCTCATTTTGAATTTCTACCCTCAGGCTGGCTGGTAGAAATTTTGATTTTTTGGCCCAGCGAATCCTAAGTCCACCTAAAAACCATGCATGCAATGCTAAATTGACAAAGCTTAACTCGTAACTGCATAAATTTTTGAACCCCCTCGACCGGCTTGGCCGAGGGGGTTCTCTGAAATTACCCCAGTTTTAGGCTGGTGGCGCTATCTATGTCACGACTAGCCATATATATATATATATATGTTCACCCTGGGCATCCACGAATTCTCAACCGATTGACCCAAAACTTGGCAGGATTACGTATTGGCACTAGAGGTAGCCAGAAAAAGTTGGGAGTCTTGCAAAACTTCCTAGTTTTTGAACTATGGCAGCATTTTTGCAAAATTTAGGCCTTAACTATGGGGGGAAATCGAAAACACAAGCAATTTTGGCCAAAATCAAGTAAAATACCAAAATTTTTGCATGGTTCAGCTGCTTATTTTTTGCTTAATCCGCGTATAAGGTTTTCATGGCAAAATTCGAAAATTTTTGGAACTGTGTCAACTGCGATTTTCGAATTTTTTGGAATTTTTGAATTTTTTGCAAAAAAAATAATTTTAGATGTGCATGCATGTTTTTCCCATGCAATTACCTTTCCAACGCCGTTTAGATCACGCAAAAAGCCCCAGTAGAACAGAAGTTATGCTCATTTTGAATTTCTACCCTCAGGCTGGCTGGTAGAAATTTTGATTTTTTGGCCCAGCGAATCCTAAGTCCACCTAAAAACCATGCATGCAATGCTAAATTGACAAAGCTTAACTCGTAACTGCATAAATTTTTGAACCCCCTCGACCGGCTTGGCCGAGGGGGTTCTCTGAAATTACCCCAGTTTTAGGCTGGTGGCGCTATCTATGTCACGACTAGCCATATATATATATGTTCACCCTGGGCATCCACGAATTCTCAACCGATTGACCCAAAACTTGGCAGGATTACGTATTGGCACTAGAGGTAGCCAGAAAAAGTTGGGAGTCTTGCAAAACTTCCTAGTTTTTGAACTATGGCAGCATTTTTGCAAAATTTTGGCCTTAACTATGGGGGGGAAATCGAAAACACAAGCAATTTTGGCCAAAATCGAGTAAAATACCAAAATTTTTGCATGGTTCAGCTGCTTATTTTTTGCTTAATCCGCGTATAAGGTTTTCATGGAAAATTCGAAAATTTTTGGAACTGTGTCAACTGCGATTTTCGAATTTTTTGGAATTTTTGAATTTTTTGCAAAAAAAATAATTTTAGATGTGCATGCATGTTTTTCCCATGCAATTACCTTTCCAACGCCGTTTAGATCACGCAAAAAGCCCCAGTAGAACAGAAGTTATGCTCATTTTGAATTTCTACCCTCAGGCTGGCTGGTAGAAATTTTGATTTTTTGGCCCAGCGAATCCTAAGTCCACCTAAAAACCATGCATGCAATGCTAAATTGACAAAGCTTAACTCGTAACTGCATAAATTTTTGAACCCCCTCGACCGGCTTGGCCGAGGGGGTTCTCTGAAATTACCCCAGTTTTAGGCTGGTGGCGCTATCTATGTCACGACTAGCCATATATATATATATGTTCACCCTGGGCATCCACGAATTCTCAACCGATTGACCCAAAACTTGGCAGGATTACGTATTGGCACTAGAGGTAGCCAGAAAAAGTACTAAGTCCCAGACCCCAAATCCATGAAACATCGCTGTTTTGGGTAAATCAGGTTAAAGTGTTATTTTGAGCTTTGAACCTGATCTTCAGAGCTTCTTAATGCAGTAAGTGAGCTTGTTCGAAATTATAATTTTTTAGCTCACAAGGAGAGGGGGTTCAATTTAGGTGGCCTTGTCTCCCCCTCCAGGAGAGGCCACCGGTATACTTGTTTATTCAGCTTAATTTGAATTCTACCTGTGACTGAAGTGGATGAAATTTTTTCTTAGCAAAGAAGTAAATTTTAAACCGTAGATTGTGAACTTTGTGCACTGTAAAAATTATCATCAGTCCAATGTAAAGCTGGATTAATTAATGATTAGAGAGCAGCTTACTTTTATAGCAATTGATTTGGTCAAAATGTAGTTGGATCCCAAATTTTGCAGAATTTATCCATTAGTTGAAATATAATTTTTTAAAAAATTGAATTTTTGTGAATTTTTTGTGTTTTTTATTTTTGTGAATTTTTAGATCTGCTCAACCTCACACTATGGGAAAAATGTCAAATTTTCAAAATACATCGGAATTGAACAAAAAATCTACATTTTCTGGTGTATTTGAGGCTGGTGAATCGATTTAGGGCATTGGAATCGAAATTCAAGACCAAAATTTTTTTGGTCATTTTTGGCCCATGTTGTAGCATTACTGAAATTGTGAATCTCCGCTTCAGTGTTTTTTCTCTCTTAGCTGGTCTCTTTATGATGCTTGCAATCAAGTTAGCTTGGGCATCAAGGTAATGAAATTTATTTGATTCATCATCATCTTATCATGAAACTAGCTTGGGCTCTAAGGTGATGAAATTAAATTTGGAAGTCTTATCATGAAATTATACTTACAAAATTTTGAACCTCTAAAGAGCTAAGAGAGCCCAGAAAATTTTTGACCGCGGAGCGGCCCGAAGGGCCGCTCCGCGGTCTATAGAGGTTACTCAATTTTTGTCCTCATATATATATATATGTATATATATATCTGGAAATGCTGGCCCCGGGCGAATTCTCAACGGATCTTGACACTTTTTTTTTCCTGAAAGGTAATCATATTTTAGGAAGATCTGGAGGGGTAGACCTGGATTTTGAACATTTGAAACATTACTTTTTTGGGTAGAAATTTCGAAAATTTGGGTATGCTGTAAAAGGCTCAATTCTCAACGGATTTTGACAAACTTTTTTTTTCCTGAATGGTATTTAAATTTTAGGAAGATCTGGAGGGGTGCAACAAGTCCCGGAGCATTTGAAACATTACTTTTTTGGGTAGAAAGGTTGAAAATTTGGGTATGCTGTAAAAGGCTCAATACTCATCGGATTTTGACAAACTTTTGTTTCCTGAAAGGTAATGACATTTTAGAACGATCAAGAGGGGTGGGACCAGTCCTGGATCATTTGAAACATTACTTTTTTGGGTAGAAAGGTTGAAAAATGGGGTATGTTGAGAAATGGCGAATTCTCAACGGATTTGGACAAACTTTTTTTGCTTAAAAGTAATAAAATTTTAGGAAGATTTGGAGCAGTGGAACTGGTCCCCGGGCATTTGAAACATTACATTTCTGGGTAGAAAGATGAAAAATTGCAATATATGGTTTTAGCGCTGTAGTACCTGAAGTCTTGAGAATTGCTCAGAAGACCTGATTTTTTGTTCACTGGTCTTATATGTTGATTCTAAGTCTGTGCTTACATTTGAAATTGGTTGAAAAACCACAGACTTGATTTTTTGAGTGGCAAAATTTCATATATAGGATGGGCTCCGCGGTCACCTATTGCGCTTTGCGCCATATACTTGTCAGAATTGTAATTATGTAATTTTATGGCAGGTTAAATTACATGTACAGTATGAAAAACTTTAAATAATTCAAACAAATGCTGTTGGTAGTTGGAAAAAACAAAAAGCTGGGAAAACTAATACAATTTTTTTTTCAAAATAATATATTTTAATTGCATCATTTTTTCAATGTTTTTCTCAATGTAAACCAATGTTTAGTTTTTATTTTATCTCTATCTAAACATTCATCCTAAGGTGGCCAAAATTTTCTGGGCTCTCTTAGCTCTTTAGAGGTTCAAAATTTTGTAAGTATAATTTCATGATAAGAGTTCCAAATTTAATTTCATCACCTTAGAGCCCAAGCTAGTTTCATGATAAGATGATGAATCAAATAAATTTCATTACCTTGATGCCCAAGCTAACTTGATTGCAAGCATCATAAAGAGACCAGCTAAGAGAGAAAAAACACTGAAGCGGAGATTCACAATTTCAGTAATTTCATCCACTTTGAAGAGCCAAAGGCCAAAAAACAGCCTAACGCCCAATACAATGCTTTAAGATGAAGTTGATGATGAGCTACATGTACACCATGGCCTGGTAGTAGCCCATGAAGACAATGTATAAGCAAATGGACACAAGATTCCTAATCTACGCCCCAATTTACCTATATGGTGTGGTTATTGAAGCTAAAAACCCTTTAAAATGCCCCAAGACGAAGTTGATGATGAGCTGCTTGTACACCATGGCTTGGTAGAAGCCCATGAAGACAATGCGTAAGCAAATGGACGCAAGATTCGTAATATACGCCCCAATTTACCTATATGGTGTGGTTATTGAAGCCAAAATCCCTTTAAAATGCCCCAAGACGAAGTTGATGATGAGCTGCTTGTACACCATGGCCTGGTAGAAGCCCATGAAGACAATGTGTAAGCAAATGGACACAAGATTCCTAATCTACGCCCCAATTTACCTATATGGTGTGGTTATTGAAGCCAAAAACCCTTTAAAATGCCCCAAGATGAAGTTGATGATGAGCTGCTTGTACACCATGGCCTGGTAGAAGCCCGTGAAGACCAGATTTGCACCTATGGGTGTTTGGTATCAAATCGTATCTATTTTTTGAGCCTGTTTCATATCTAGACTCTAAATTAACTTAAAACATCGCCACTGGGCAGCATGACCTTTTTTAGGTTTCTTATAAAGCACCCTAGGGCTCAGAAATGGTCAAAAATTTTTTTTTGAAAATTCAATGTTTTTTGGTCTAGTTTGGTGTAGTTTTTGACGAGGTTTCCGAATCTGTCTTTGTTTTTGCCCAAAACGGCTTCAAAAAAATTTTATTCAAGTTTTTTTGATTTTTTTTGTAAGGGTTCCCCCTTACATTCAATTGATTTTCCAACCGCAATTTCGGCATAAAGGAGGCCGAAAATCAAATTTCTGGACCCACCATGCCACCCTCCAGGGTCGATATACTATAGTGACATTGAGACTGGAGCCCCAGATATTGCCAGTATGCCTCCTTGTCAGAACGTATGGCAGATGGCGGACGGCGCACGGCGCATGGCGCACGGCGGACGGATAACGGACGGACACTTTTTAAAAAGTTTTTTGGCCATAACTTGCCCAATTCTCAACCAAATTTGGCAAACTTTTTTTTTAATTAAAGCTCTGTGTTTGCTGCGTCCGATGAGCCTACTCACAGCTCTGTAAATTGCCCATGGAATATTTGGCAGGCAATCATATTTTCAATATCCGTATTAGGGTTGGTTCTTGGCTAAGAGGGGACCGTGCTTCCGCTCCGCTCGCATGGCCCCAATAGGGCAAATATGGGACCTGACCTCAATTTTTGGCCCTATTATCAAAAAAATTACCCAAAATTTATGTTTTTTTCTTGATCGATACTTGCGTAAGTTCTTTTCAAACAAGCATACAAAAGGAATTTGATAAATATTCATTTCCAGTAGTGAAGGAAGTTTTTTAGTGCCAAAATTTCAGTTTTGCCAAAGTGCCCTATGTTATAACGTAGGGCCATCCTGAACTGGGGCAGAGAAAAGTGCTTGTAGTTCATTTTGCTCACCCCTTTTTGCATCTTTTTTCAACATTTTCTAGATCAAAATTTCATGAGAAATTCAAAAATGATGTTCATTTTGGCGAATACGCAAAATAAATGAATAAAAATTACAATTTTTGACAAAAAAATAAAAATTGAAATTTTGGTAATGGACAGGTTACTGAAGCAGTTTTCAATTTAGGCCCCATTTCAAGCCAAACAAAGGGCACAGGCAGGTCAAGGAGATTGTCTGCTTTCGATTGATACCCATTGTGCTAGTAGTTTGAGTGAAAATTACTGATAAACTGCCAGTTATGTAGCTTAAACTCGCTGAAACTCCAATTTTGGCAATTTTTCGACCTCCCTTCACGTTTGGGGCTCTTACGAGCCCATTTCTGCATATTTTTCGCCCAAAATTGGTGGAGTTACATAAAAATGTATGGAGATTCAGAATCTGACATAAAAAAGGGGGGTCAAAAAATTTAGGTCCGGCCCCCCTTGTAGAATTCGTGTTCCTACCAAAAACCGTGTCTTAAACCCATAATGCAAAAAACCGAATTATCCATCAAGCAATATTTTATTCTCTAGCATGCATCCAGGGGTTCTTCCATTCATCAAAAACTGCAAACATTCGGTGAAATGGTGAATAATCAAACGGTAAATAATCAAAATCCGAGGGATTCGGAGGCCTGCAAGATGGAAGTGAACCGGCTAACCCCATCATACCACCCTTTGCTGTCTTCACTCTTGAAGGGGACAGAAGGGGACAAAGAGGGCTGTGACAAAGACTGGTCTGGAAGAAGGGTTGGCGTTGCCTCGTTGCCTCAAAGCTTACGCTCCAACCTGCTCCCATGTGCCCAGATTTCAAAGCGGCTTCTTCCAGACCCCTCTTTGTCACAGGCCTCTTTGTCCCTTTCTGTCCCCTTCAAGAGTGCGCCGTTGAGAAAGAAATGGGCGAGTACAGCCCGCTCAGCCGCATCCTCCGCGACAGTGCCCAGTCGAAGCCTTCTGCTGTCGTGCCTTTTTAGTCTTAATACTGTCTTTATACTATCTTTATGCTTCAATGAAATGTAAAGGGAAAAAATCCGGGGAGTAAACAAAGGCATTTGAACGAAATAAGAAAGAAAAACGATTCAAAAATGATGATTGATTTTTCACCAAACAAGGAAATATCGGCTATAGCCTGTTTACCTTGTTAAGCAATGAAATGAACAATAAGGAACTCAAGAAAAATTGAAATGACTCAAACAAAAGTAATCAGTAACAAATTTTATGGTTAACTTTGGGTTTCTGAGGCATTTATATGATAAACAACAATCTAAATAATAATCAATAATTAATATAAGTAAAATTTAATTTTTCGAAAAATTTTCAAATTTCAAGGTCTCCATTTTCGAGGTTTTTTGACCATAAATCAAGAACCAATCAAAATGGCGTCGATCCCAAAAAAACGCCCCGAGCCACCACCCAGAGGGACCTTCATGCAAAATTTCAGCCAATTTTGTTGAAAAACCGCGGAGTACTGGCCGCGAACGGACAAGTATATATATATGCGGAATTCGGACGAAAAATGGAGTAACTGCTTAAGCGGGCTTCGGCCGCGCAAAAATTTGGCTGGTGTCTGTCTGGCTGGTGCTTGGCTGTGAATACACTCCCCAAAGGACCCCCCGGGCTAAGCTCTTCCCATCCAAACGTCCAATATAGTAAAACATAGTTAGTCGGTACCGTATGGCTGGCGCATGTTCATTTCAAAGTCTTATAAGCACTTGCTCAACTCAGTTTTGACTAACTACATTTTGCACGAGCCTTTCTATGATGATATTGGAGATTTTATTTCCCAAACAACATCTATTCCGATTCCCAAACAATATGCCGACCAGCATCCCGTCCCAGCACTTCGGGTGCCATCATTAAACCCGAAACCCTTGAAGGCATCAGCTTTTTGCATTCCGATCAGACCTACAGTTTCTAAGTTTCTAAGAACACCACAATCAACTAAATGCATTATTCCCCGAAAACCCTTGCAATATTGGCATCTAAGAGGAGGAAAGAGACCCACTTTAGGCCTGGCAATTGTACCAGATAATAGTTCTAATGAGACGACTTGTTAAACTAGGTAATGAAATGTTTCCCTTCACCTTTGATACCAGGTTGAAGAACGATTAGGGCAAAGGGGAGGCATGACCAGGGTGACACGTTACTGATTGACAGCTCGGTCCAGGATTATGGCTAGACAGTCCCCTGCCTGGCTTCGGTTGCTGAGGCCAGCTCATTCCCCTTCCCTGTTGTGAAATTTGTAAAATTTCAACCACTCGCTTGCCTTTGGTTCTCTTCCATAGCTCGCCGCCTCATGTATCTCCTGCTGCTACTGGTAGTTTCAAGTTTATTGCATAGCGCACTTCATAGTTCAACATCTTTCAGCCAGTGGCAACTGCAGCTATAAGCTGTACTGGGATAACGGTCAACGAAAGAAGCGGTTATAAGGTAATTTTTTTACCGCAATGAGTCGTAGCGCCTGAGGTTGGAAGGGCCTGGAGATCCAAGAGCATACTAGCATAACAGGTTTGTCTCAGTTAAGAGAAGAGCACGAATGAACCAAGTGCCGAGACCCATGTATTTTTTGACACCCCTTTTTTATGTCGGGAATGAAAAGATATATAAGTAGTAAGTAAAATACATTAAATATACTTAGGGGTCGAAACTCAATATCCAGGTCAGGACAGCTTTGCATATTTAAATGTCGCAAAATTTGAGTTTTTGGTAATTTTTCTCGTAAAACTGAAATTTCAGACTCATTTCTTTCCCAAAAGTACTCGAATTGGGTATGGATAGATTCGTCTACATTAGCTGGACATGGGTGCGCCAATAGTTGTTATTGCGCGGCCGCAGGCCGCCTGCCGCGGAGGGCAGGGCAGTCAGAGCTCCGGAGGCCGGAGGGCATGGGTGCGGAGGCCCCGGAGCGTAGCCTAGCATGCGAAGCATGCTAGGCGAAGCGTAGGGGCCGTAGCACCCGTGCCCGTAGGCCGGAGGAGCTCTGGCGCCCTGCCCGAAGCGGCGGGCGGCCAAGGCCAGCTTAAGCAGTTACCCCATTTTTGCGTCCGTCTGTCCGCATATATATATATATATATATATATGTGTGTGTGTGTGCCATGCCCGTACTCCGCGGTTTTTCAACGAAATTGGCTGATTTTTTGCATGAAGGTCCGCCTAGGCGGTGCCTCGGGACCATTTTTGGTGCTTGGCGTAATTTTTTGATTTTCGCCCAAAACTCAATTTTTTGATGTTTCAAAATACGAAAAATCCTAAATCACTGGTTTTTCAATGGAATTAGCTGATTTTTGGCAGATACGTCCATCTAAATAACATTTCAAAGCTGGCAAAAGGAATTTTTGAAATATTTATTATTTCTTGATTTATAGCCAAAAACCAAATTCGTGATGTTTCAAAAATTTGAACATGCATAAAACCAGGGTTTTTCAATAAAATCAGTTGAGTTTTGGCATGTACCCCTGTCGTGGTGATATGTTGAAGCTACTTTAAGAAATTTTGAAAATTTTTATTAATTCTCGATTTATAATCAATAAACCTAAATTTTTGATGTTTCAAAAATTTAAATATTGATAAATTCATGGTTTTTCATTGAAATCTGCTGAATTGTGGCATGTAGGTTCATCTGGGTGGTATCTTGAAGTAAGGCCGCGCATCTTGGCAACAGCCGATAATACCTTGTTTTTTTTTACCAAATATTTTCATATTCTATTTAAAAACCTAATCAACGCCATAATTTGAAAAATTGAGATTTCCAAAAAGCATCGGTTTTTTCAAATTTTTTGGTCTAATGGTGTGATACAATGATGGGTAAGTGCTAAAGGGGTCAGTAGTAAACAGGTGAAAAATGAAAAAAAAAATGATATTTTTTTTTGAAAATTATCATTGGGCAGGGCCAATCCAATGAGTTGGAATTTTGAAAATTTTTTTTGGCCCTATTTTCATTCATTTTTTCACCTGATTTTCCACCTGTTTACTACCTTTCCACCTGTTTACCACCTTTTCCCACTTAAATAAAAATGATAAAAAATTACTAGCTACTGGGAGGTAGGGCCAATGCAGGGCAAATGATATCTCAAAAATTCCATTTACCCACCATTGGGTGTGAATTAACCTTTGTCATCGTATTTCTCGTGAAATTTTGGTCCATAAACTTTTTAGAATTGCCACTTAGGTATGGGCCAGAAGAGCTTTCGACCTAAACATGTCGAGCACCAAAGATATGCCCTATGTTATAACATAGGGCAATTTAGCAGATGAAAAATTGAATCCGCGTCACTTGACACCAAAACGCATTTCGGTGTCATACGACGTTTAAAACGTTATGTGACAACCATTTTTCGTTGTCATATGCATAGGGTAAATAAACTTCATGACAACAAAAAACGTCCTTTGACAACAGAAAATTACCACACGACAACATTTTGTGTCAGATGACATAAACGATATATGACAACCAAAATATCGTGTTGTCATGGGAACGTCGCATGACAACCATTTTTCTGCTGTCATGGATTCGAGTTGTCATGTAGTACTTTTGCTGGTGTCATACGTCGTGTTTTTTATCTCGTTTTTTCTATCTCGTTTTTTCTATCTCTTTTTTATCTCATTTTTTATCTCGTTTTTTCTATCTCGTTTTTTTAATCTCTTTTTTTCTATCTCTTTTTTCTATTTCGTTTTTTCTATCTCTTTTATTCGTCTCTTTTATTAATCTCTTTTTTATCTCTTTTTTTATCTCGTTTTTTCTATAAAATGGATTTGGGATTTTCTGGGATAAGATCCACAAATTCTGGGATAAGTTCTGCCCTTTACTTGTTGCGTTGAAGACCCTCTCTTTATAAAATGGATTTGGGAATTTCTGGTGTCAAGCGTCACCCAACCGATAGGCAAAGCGTCAGTTGACAACAGCATCAGAAATTACGACTATTTCAATCCTAAGCCTCCTAAGCCTAACCTCAGCCTAACTGAAACAGGCCAAGAACAAGTAAATGAAAAATGGACGAACCTTAGTGGCTGCGAAGTGAAGTATGAGGAGAAGAAGAGGCTCTTGAGGGCTGATGGAACTGTACGGTTGTGCTGGCCCAGGCACAAAGTGACACTGATGTAGGAGATAGGAGGCAGATGGCCCAAGAAGGTGCCACAATGCGGGGCCCCTATCCAAGGCCATTACATGCCTCCTTCACTGCCCCCCTCTAATCCCCTCTAATGAGCTGCAACAAAATCCATCATTTTACAGGCAAGCAGCACAAAAAAAAATATTTTTATCAAGGAATCACCAAGAAGGCAAATCTGGCGGTTGTCATGTGATGTCGACAGAACTCCCACATGACAACGCCGTGACAACAGCCGCCAGGGGCGGTTGTCGTGTGGTAATTTTCCTGCTGGCATACGCCGCCTGCAATAACGTCATATGACAGCAAGCGGCATTCCCGTTTTTGCTGTCATACGTCGTTTTTGCGACGTGTGACAACCAAATTATGACAACATGTCACTTTACAAAAACGACACATGGCAACATTTTGCCTGTTGTCGTGTGGTAATTTTAATGACAACGATTGGGCACCCCCCCCCTGCCCAATCGTTGTCATGTGACGTCGCAACTGTTGTCAAGTGACGTACAGCCGAAAAATTTTGATACTAAAAAACTTCCTGCTCTTCAACAAAGCAGTACTGCTCAATTTCCTTTTGTAAGCTTATGGCATAAAGCCTTATGCAGGTATTTACCAAAAAAAATTGCTGGGTTTTAGTGAATAGACATGCAAAATTGTCCAAAGTGTGCTGACAGGCCAAGAATTTGCCCTATGCGGGGCAAAATTGACCAAAAAAATGTTGGTCTTGAATTTTGATTCCAATGGTTTATACGATGCTCTAGCCTCAAATACGCCTAAAAATATCATTTTTGAGCCCAATTTTTTAATTTATTGAATTCTGATCTCTTGTTGTTTTTTCTCATTTGAGACCATTTTGAGCCAAAAACAAGTAACATTTAATTTCCAAAAAATTAAAAAATTGACACGGGGGGGAAATTTAAAAAAAGCTCATCTGGCCCATACCGAAGTGGCAAATCTAAAAGAAGTTTCTGATTTGACTGATAAGTGTTGCAAAATTTAATTTCATCACCTTTTAAGGTAAAGCCCAATGATTTTTTATGATGATCAATGATTTTTTATCAATGATTTTTTATATGCTAAGATCAAATCGAATTTCTCCACCTTTATGCCCAAGCAGTTTTAAGTGCAATTAGTGTAAAGGCTAAGGCAAAGAAAGGCTAACAGAAAAGATTGAATCAGAAAGATTCACAATTTCAGAAATTGTTATACACCATGCTGGCATCCGCAAAGGCCATCGCAAGATGAACTGACATAGAACCTAAACCTCATAGTTTTTGATTGATATATGTATATATGCCACTGATTTCATCAATATCAAGGAGCTCAACTTTGCAACATGCAACCATCCGAAAACTAAATTGCCCATTCATAACGAGTGCGCTTTTGCAACATGCAACAGAGATTAATCTCTAAACTCCCTTGGAGAGTGAGGCTGATCAGTGTCAGCCATGAGTGGAGGAAATCTGTGGCTGCAGAAGTCGCGGCTGATCGCTGGCCAGGAGGATCTGCTACATGTGATCACGCGGAGGAATGAGTCCGGCTCCTTCAAAATCTTCACCACGCGCAAAACACACTGCCTCCACGCCTACAAACTGGATCCAAAGAGCTCTGTCTCCGGATCAGTACTGGCCCAGTTGGTGCGCTACCAAGACGACGAGTTCTACACCGAAACTCTGCCCCCTGTTCCATTCTTGCTTGTCCATTACCGCCTTTGTGGGGAGGGTGCAGTTTTGGGGAGGGTGCGCAACCATTTATTTTTGCCAAATCACAAGGGGCCTTTACTCAGTCGTTTTAAGGGCAAGGGGGGCAGGCCTCCCATGCCCCCTGGCTGACGCCCCTGACCCCCCTCCCCCCCCCCCACTGGGCCAGCACTGAGAAGCACAGCTTTCCTAGGCTCCGCTGGATAAACAAGTGAAGGTGGCCGTGGACAACGTCGTCCGATTCATCGTGGGCACGAGCAGCAACACCCATTCTACGCGGTTCAACCTCTGGCTGCGCTACTGCGACTCCTGTTCCAGCCCTCCGATCGAGCTACCGCAGGCCCAAATCTGCAAAAGCATCACCGTCAGCCAGCTGGGCAAGGCTAGGACTGGATGCTGGGTAAAGCGAAAAGTGGTGGCAACCGAATGCCTCTGCAGATCCCGCTGCAGCTGGGGGGCTGGAAGGAGAATCTGGTGGTGAAGCCCTACGAGTACTTCACCTATGACGAGTATGCCATCCTGAACAAGCAACGACCCTGGCTGCACAAGGGCGCCATTCAAGTGAGCAGCCGAGCCCCACTCTGCCTCAAAAGCATCTCGGCTAGCGGCGGCGGGGCAACGGCCGAGCTGTTCGGCATGTGGCTGTCTGTGGAGGGGAAGCCCCGCTTCAAGGCCTTCGGCCTGAACAAGGCAAGAAACGCTTTTTGGCCTATTTTATACTATAGGCACATGTTGGCTGGGGTACCAAATCTGGCTCAGGCATACTGACCTACCATTACCCACACACCCTGCGCTATACACGTCCTATACAGTGTCAAAGCCATATCAACTAGGGGACGAGTTAGCGCAGGATATGTGGGTAATGGTAGGTCAGTATACCTAAGCCAGATTTGGTTCCCCAGCCAAAATAAACCTATAGTATAAAATACCCGCCTTTTGCTTCAGTCGGCCGACGGCAGATTTTGCAGAAAAGGATGAAAGTGGATGACCCATATCCCATTGAGTACAACGGCGTGTCCAAGATCCGCCTGCAGGTGGCGGATGCGCAGCAGCCGTTCAATGTCAGCTTCCACCTGACCCTCTGCGATGCTTGCACCAAACTCTTCCCACCAGCGCGCGGCCCCGTCCTGCCTTCCGACAGCTGCGTGGACGTCAGCTTTGACAGAGAAGGAAAGGTTGGCTATCCTAGCCCCAATAGAACAATTTTGTCCAAAAATTCATAGTTCTGGGATTGTTCTCTTAAGGCTGCTGGTAGACCAATTTTGGACCAACAATATTGCCTCAAAAAGCGTTGCTCTCCTATCCGTAAAACAATTGGGCTGCAGTTCCCAATGCTGGGCCTGGAGTTCCATCTGAAGTTTGAAACGCGGGAAGGCCTGATGAACGGCGTAATGCTAGAGACACAGTACCCCCTTCGCTACTGCCTGCAGAGCCTGACACTTCGCAAGGACAGCGATGACGACGAGCCTGTGCCATGGACAGCATTTACTCATGAGCACTATAGACCGGTTTCGGCTAACTGTTTTAAGACGCATTTTGTGAGAAGAGCACGAATGGTCTAAAATCTGGAATGAAAATAATGTTTTTGGGTGTATTAGAGGCCAGGGTGTCAATACTTTGCCGGACAGTTTATTGTCACCGGTTAGGCTGGTTGTCAATCTTGGACTTTGCCGGAGAAAATGCCCCAGGACTTTGCCGGAGAGTGTGCGATTTTGCCGGAGAGTGTACAGTTAGTCTATACCGAGTTCGTCATGCTACTAGTTAGTCTGCCTACTGCCAGGAGTAGTACTAGGATACTGTTTCTTAGGAGCCCCTTAGGCTTAGTCAAAATGCGTGTATACTGTGGCAGTACCACCCATAGTTGCTTAGGAGCCATGATCCATACTGTGGCAGTACCACCCATAGTTGCTTAGGAGCCATGGTCCATACTGTGGCAGTACCACCCATAGTTGCTTAGGAGCCATGATCCATACTGTGGCAGTACCACCCATAGTTGCTTAGGAGCCATGGTCCATACTGTGGCAGTACCACCCATAGTTGCTTAGGAGCCATGATCCATACTGTGGCAGTACCACCCATAGTTGCTTAGGAGCCATGGTCCATACTGTGGCAGTACCACCCATAGTTGCTTAGGAGCCATGATCCATACTGTGGCAGTACCACCCATAGTTACTTAGGAGCCATGGTCCATACTGTGGCAGTACCACCCATAGTTGCTTAGGAGCCATGATCCATACTGTGGCAGTACCACCCATAGTTGCTTAGGAGCCATGGTCCATACTGTGGCAGTACCACCCATAGTTGCTTAGGAGCCATGATCCATACTGTGGCAGTACCACCCATAGTTGCTTAGGAGCCATGGTCCATACTGTGGCAGTACCACCCATAGTTGCTTAGGAGCCATGATCCATACTGTGGCAGTACCACCCATAGTTGCTTAGGAGCCATGTCCGGCAAAGTCCAAGGTGGGCAAGCCAATATTGACCCTGGACTTTGCCGGACACTACACTTTACCTCCGGCAAAGTCCACGTTGGCAACCCATATGTCCGGCAATGTGACAAATTTTAGGAATAGTCTGGCAATGTACTGGAGGGGAGGCCAGAGCCTCAATTGAGGCTCTTTGTAGCAAAATTCAAGACCAAACATTTTTGGGTCAATTTTTCGCCAGAATAGAGCATAGGGTGAATTCTTTACCTGTCTGCAAACTTTGGAAGATTTTTCACATTTTTACCCAGAATTTTCTTTGCTACATATCTTCCTAAGGCTCAGGATAATTAGCTCAGAAGAGTAAATTATGCAATAATGTTTTGCTGAAGAAATTTAGGGGATATGTTTTGGTGCTCGTCAAGTTTAGGGTCAGTGGCGAATATAGGGAGGGAGGGGGGCGTTTCTACCCCCCGAACGGATTTGAAAAAATATTGAAATTTTGAAAATATTCCCATATTGAAAAATTTTCAGGAATGTCCCGCCCCCCTAGAGGGGGGATACAACCAGTTATAATCCCCCCTAGAGGGGTGGCCACAACCTGGTTGTATCCCCCCCTACAGAGGGGGCCACAACCATGGTTGTATCCCCCCTACAGAGGGGGCTACAACCACCCTATACACTTTGCGCCCACCTCAGTTTCGAATTTTCTGTAATCCTGGAACTGTGACATGTGCATTTTCAAAAATTATTGCCAGAGAAACGTCAAAGTGATGGGTAGAAAATTTTGCCCGATTTTTGTCCAAATACAGTTAGAGCTCAAATGTTGGCCTCCTTTAGTGTTTTTAGCTGCTGTGTCAGCATTTGTGTTCCTTGCAAAAAAAAATTTATACCTCATCAGAGTTGGAAACTTTTGCCATGAAATATAAATAAGTTGGACAATTAAAAATTTGCACTACAATATTTCTACCTACCTTGAAGAAGCTTCTGTTGAGGCAGTGCCTGCATGGACGTAAATAGATGCACCTCTTTGGTGTAATGAGCATAGTCTTAGTCTTAAAAAGTCGTAGTCGTCAATAGAAAGTTTAACAATCGACACAATCATAATTTGAAATTTTAATTCGGAATTTTAAAAATATGTGCATGAATTCATAAAAGATGCGGGCTGGATTTTACTTGCTTGTCTCTAGAAATGAAGCAGGCTACCATTCCATCTCAAATAGTTCTTGACAAAAAAATATGGGTACAAATTCTTACCAAGCACATTGATGTTTCTCTGCCAATAATTTTTAAAAATGCACATGTCACAGTTCCAGGATAATGGAAAATTCTTAACAGAGGTGGGCACAAAGTGTACAGGGTGGTTGTAGCCCCCTCAGTAGGGGGGATACAACCATGGTTGTGGCCCCCTCTGTAGGGGGGGATACAACCAGGTTGTGGCCCCCCCCTCTAGGGGGGATTATAACTGGTTGTATCCCCCCCTCTAGGGGGGGGGCGGGACATGCCTCAAAATTTTGACCCAAAGTTCCCCCCGAACCAAAATCCTGTATCCGCTACTGTTTAGGCTATTTATTATCTTTTTGGAGCATACGCAAATGACAAATTTAAAAAAGTACCTGAGCCAAAGTTTTCTCAGGATTTCGAAAACTGTCTATTTTCAGATTTTTAAATAAAAGTTTTGAGCAGACTCAATGTTTTTGGGAAATTTAAATTTTTCGTTTTATGGATTTGACTAGGTTTTCCGACAAAATATGTTAATTTTTGTAAAAGTCCGTACACTATTGGCACAAATGTGCAGTAAATGTAAAAGAATATATCCATATTCAATTTGAGTACTTTTGAAAAAAATAGTCTGAAATACGAGAAAAATCGCCAAAAGGGAAAACTATAAAAGAGGAGGTCAAAAAGACATGAATCTCTCATTTGTGCTCCTCTCAAAAACCAACTCTTAACGCGAAAGCTGCAAGATATGTTTTTCATAGGAACCCCTGGCACCGGGGCTGAGAAAAGAGCTGAACCTGAACGAGGTAAGACTGCTGCGTATCGATACGAAGCAGTTGGTGACCCTGGACGCGCGCATTTGCAACGTCTGCTCTTTTGTGCCGCCAAAATGCAACGGCCTCAAGGGCGCTGCCAAAAACAGCTGCAAAGCTCGCCGCAAAGACACCATGGAAGCCATCAAGGACCTCCAGAACTCCTGGAAGCAGGGGAAGAAGAAGCTGAAAGAGACTGAGAAGCTGTGGGAAAAGGAGGATAAGGCATTGGCAGAACTAAAACCCGTCTCGCCCAGCTACAACCCAACAATGACCATCAGAAGTCAATGGGTAAGGTTTTTTTTGCGCAGGACCCGATTTGCCCGTGTTAAATCCTTTGATTTCTGGTACCACTGGCAAGACAAAATACAAAATTGATGCTGGTAGCCAAAAAGAAAACCTGGGAAAATTCTAAAAAAAAAATTATTTAAAACAATATATTTTCAATTTAAAACATGTCGCTTTTCTCAATGTTAACCAAAGTTTAGTTTTTATTTTTAGCTCTATATGAACAATCATTCTAAATTCTGACCATTATTTTGACCTCTATTAGCTCTGAATAACTCTCAGTGGAACTCTATTAGCTCCGCATTCCAGCTCCAGGCTTGCAGATCAATAGGTGGAATCGGGAGAACTGCGGCGAGGCGTGCGGCTGTGCGGTGGGTGTGTACGGCAACAACTGCACAGAGGTCGGTCTCTGCCGCCTGCAGAGGCCCTGTCTCAACGGCGCCACCTGCTGGGACCGCATCGCCGCCATCTGGGAGCCCCGCATCCTGTCGCCCTTCCAACTGGCCTACGACTGCCACTGTCCCAAGGGCTTCTACGGGGCGCACTGCGAAAAGCGCTACACCCTGTCGCCGCTTCGGCTGGGTTGGCCTCTACAGGGCCGGTACTGAAATATCTGTCATTTTGCTTTGCTTTGTTTTTCTGGTGTAATAGGGACAATATTTTGATGTGAAAGGGTTACCTTTTACACCTGAAAAACAAAGCAAAGCAGAACGACAGATATTTCGCTACCGGCCCTGTACCTTTATTGACCCAATCCTACTGCTCCAGGCCCCAGGCCTTGCTATGTCTCTGTCCACCCAACTTCTACGGGTTTCACTGTGAATGTAAATGAAAAATGAATGCTAGTGCAGGTTCCGGAGAGCCGAGCAGGATTGAAACTAAAATCGGTATCAGGCTAGTCAACTACAATGCGAGGACAGTGGCGAGCATGGCCTGCCCAAGCCTAACCAAAATCAGCCTTGCAACCGCAGAGGTTCATCCTAGGGCGCGACAGCGCCCTAGTTTTGAATGGGTGATCGATATTTTGGGTGGTTGCATGTCGCGAGCTAGAACTCTTCGGATATAGATTAAAACCCAGAACATATATATATATCAATCGAAAGCTCTAATCGAGATCTCGATGAATAAAATCGTGAAATTTTGATTTTGGCCTCAACATTTTAATAAATTTCAAAAAACCAAAATGTTTAAATTTAGAAAAACTGAGCAGTTTTTTATAAACTGATGCTCAGGTTAGCTTGCGTGCAATAGGTTTTTAATAGCTGTTTTAACTATGGCGCAAATGGCGCTTTTTAAGTCCACTTTTTAACAGTTTGAAACTTTGTTCATGTGGCAAGTAAATATGCTTTCCACATGGCCAAGATCTAGACGAGACGAAAATGCTACAGCATGAGCAACTTATGAATTGTCAATCATCAAAAAGAACTAGACTAGGTGTGACAAAATCGAGACAAATTTTGATTTAAATTTAAATCTATTTTGAGTTAAAATTTTAACAGGTTCATCTAAAAAATCCACTGATCATTCATAAGCAGGCGGCAATTTTGGCATAAAGAGGACAAAAATTATTGAAATATAAAATAGAAAATATAACTAGTGAAAAAATATTTTAACCTGTAATTTGTAATATGTTAAACTGTAATTTTTTGTTTTTTGATTTTAAAACTGTAATGCTTTAAAGTTTAATTGAAGAAGTTTTTCTAGATTTTTGGGCATGATGAAAAAATTTTAAATTGACTAAATGAATCATAACTAAATAAAACAAAAAATTGAATTTTAATCATAATTAACTAAGGTGAAGTTAAATTTTGCTGGCATTCGAAATATGATCAATTTTTATTATTTTAATCTGAATCATGCTTCAATTTTGACATGTTTTTATTCCGTAACAGGCTTAAAAATAATTTAGTAAAATTCAGAAATAACTTATCATTTAAGCCAAAACTGGAAGACGAGACTAAAACTGGAATAATCTAGGTAAAGGGATTCCTGTCATGAATTGCCGCCTGCTTATGAATGATCAGTGGATTTTGTAGATGAACCTGTTAAAATTTTTACTCAAAATAGATTTAAATTTAAATCAAGATTTGTCTCGATTTTGTCAG
This sequence comes from Ptycholaimellus sp. GST1_10, assembly GCA_030248095.1. NCBI lineage: Eukaryota > Metazoa > Nematoda > Chromadorea > Chromadorida > Chromadoridae > Ptycholaimellus > Ptycholaimellus sp. GST1_10. The sequence continues at coordinate 996 of JASANA010003245.1, read as the reverse complement.
ACCTAGTCTAGTTCTTTTTGATGATTGACAATTCATAAGTTGCTCATGCTGTAGCATTTTCGTCTTGTTATTGAATGTAGTCTATTTTGCAAGCGTCTTTAAGAGGCGTTTTTTGAGAGCAGCAAGAATCAGGCGGACCTAAATTTTTTTACCCCCCCCCCCCCTTTTTATTTCAGAATCTTACACTCCATACATGTTGTAGTAACTCAACCAATTTTGGGGGAAATATATGAAGAAATGGGCTCACAACAGCTCCAAACGTGAAGAGAGGTCAAAAAACGCCAAAATTCGTGTTTCACCGAGTTTAAGTTTCAAAATTGGCAAAATTGAGCATAAAAATGATATTTTGGGTGTACTTGAGGCTGGCGTATCGATTTAGGCCACTGGAATCAAAATTCGAGACCAAAAATTTTTTGGTCATATTTGTGCTGCTTCAGCATCATCCTGTACTTTGCCCATCTGGACCTTATCTTTCCTATTTAGTCGTCCCTTCTGCCACTTTTCATCTTGTTTTTGGCTTCCGAAAGGCTGCTGGAGAGGACAGCTATGAGCGCTCGAGTCGACTTTCCTGCACCCGCAGATTGGCCTTGCAGCCAAACTGCCTCAGCCAGTACTCATCGCTTCAACTTTCGACATTGGAGCAGCGATCGGCATTCAAAAATCTTTCGGTGTTTTTCGCTTTCGCAGCTCATTTTGACTGCGTCGTCAGCTTGTCACTGCTAGAAAGGGCATTGAGGTTGCCAGTGTTGTGCAGCAGCCTGCAGTGAACTAGCTTATCAGGCCTAGGCTGCAGTGAGCCTAGGGCCTTCGTCTGCCTCCGCTCTCTTGTTTTCCCTGCCCCCTGCAGGAGGCACTGATTGCAACAGTCCTCTCCCAGTATACAGCGACGGCTGCGCTGGGTCCAGGGGTTGCAAGGTAAACAGGTCTACGGACCTGCCCCTTGCCTACAGAGCTGGAGAAGAGCGATAGCAGCGCCCGGCGCTTGAGCTACTGCTA
>JASANA010003243.1:0-67383 GCA_030248095.1 Ptycholaimellus sp. GST1_10 | reverse complement strand
GAAACGAAACAATGCGTCAACAAACTAGCAAAGGGAATAACTGCCGGAACATTGCGCTGAGAAAAAAGCCAACTAGTAGTATGCTATGCAGTTTGATTAGAAAATAAACGAAGACAAAGAGCAGTGGATCAAAGAAGTCCAGTGCAGCAGGTGTGTATTGAGCAGTGCAGCTGGCTGTTGTCTGATTGGAAGCTGGTGAGATGAGGATGAGCAGGAGGCGGCGGCAGGGATGTGAGCAGAGAAATATTTGAGCGTCAGCGGTAGGCCAATAGGACAGTGTGTTGCTCGGCGGCCGCGACCATCTCTATGCTCCACTCCTCCTCCTCGTTGGCCAGGTGTTTCGAGGTCACCTGTGCGCCATTTGAGAATTGATTAAAAAGTACTTTGAAAAAACTAGACTAAAACTCAACTACAAAAAAGAAAACTCAACCTATTTTGCAACTGACAAATTCATCTGACAAATTGAACTGGGAAAGATTTGAAGCACCTGCTTGGGCTCCGATGTGTCGCCTTCCTCCAAGCCGAGGCCCAGCTCCCCGTGCATGTTGAGGCCGAAGGCGTGCAAGGCTCGCGACATTTCAGACTCTGGATGGTGAAGAGGATTGATGAGTGCCCCAATTGACTGAGAGGGAAGAGGGAGGGATGCCTTGAGCGAGTATGAAGGAGGAGGAGCTGGCACCGGACACGGCCAGAGCGTTCTGCTCCCAGAGCCGACGCGGTGTCAGCTGCCGATGCGCCTCCTCTTCCTCCTGGCCCAGTCGGGCATCCTCCGTCCGCCCCATCCCGTACACCGCTCCGCTCTTGTGCCTGCCAAGCATTTGCCCTGAGCTGACAATTGGCGTTTGCTTCAAATGGGCCTAGTTGCAGCAAATGGGTGAAACAAGTAGGAAATCTCCTAATTTCAGGCAAAAATTCCGATAAAGAGCATTTCGTTATCGAAATCGGGGAAGCTTGGAACCGCGCGATTAGGTGATGGTCGCCGGCGAAGTGGGTCCACCCGGCGGGGTCAAGGCGGTCCAGACTGTTCAGCTTCACGGCAGGCTTGAGGTAGTCCGCGTTGGCCGGCACTCCTGTCTCCTCGTCCAGCACATCCTCCACGCCTGAGCAGCCCGGCATTTAGATTGATACATCGAGGAAGCCATTCTGATGCTGGTTGACAATGGAAGTGGATGCGCCAAGCTCTCTATTGAAGATGATGCAATCAATGGATGCAGCACTAAGGATAGTGGCAGAGAAAAGGAGGGGCGAACCGAGCTGTCCGTAGTTGTTGAGGCCGGAGGCGTAGAGAACCTGCTTGTCTTTGTCCAGACAGAGGGCGTAGGTGGCGTAGGAGGTGGCCCAGACCCGCTCCACCCGCTTCACACTCTTCGGCAGCTGCACCAGGGCCGGTGTGAGCATCATTTCTTCAATCCATCCAATTGCCATGAGCCATGAGCCGTGAATGGGTGGGACTGGAGAGCCGATGATCAGCCTCGTGGTAGGAGGCGAGGAGACGGGCTGAGATTCTGCTCAGCTGGCCGCAGATGCCCACGCCCGCAGTCATCATCTCCCCGTCGGCCAGCAGGAGGACCACATGGTTGGCGCCACCGCTCAGATCCACAGCTCTGAAAACCACCACCCGCTTTTTCTCTGAAACCTGGGGAAATGAGAAACCCAATCAGAGGAGGCACTCAAAAAGCCATAGAAATTATCCACAGATCATACTTCTTCTATTTCAGACTCTTTCAGTAAATCCCTTTTTTCAGATAAAGTGATTTTCTAGATGTGGCTGTATCGTATGTCTTGAATCATGGGTATTCCGACAGAAAGGAGAGGAAGAAAATGAGTGACTTTCGATGATAGTCGGGTGGGTTGTAGAGTAGGTGCGGCTCCGTGGACTTCCCGATGATGGTCTCGTGGAAGCCGCGTCGGCCCCCTCTCTGTTCCCGCACCACGCCCAGGCCCACCTGCCCCGACTGACCCTTCAATCCGCCTATGATTTCCATCAACAATTGCGCCAACAAGGAGAGTGGCCTACTCGAAAGGTGCCCCAGGCCCAGACCCGGCCCTGCTCTGTGAGCGCTGCTCCGTAGGAGTCCCCGGCGGCGATGGCGATGACTGGGTCGCCCTGTTTTGGTAGCCCCTCCACAAAAGCCGGCACCCTCGCCGCATCCTCGTCCTCCGTGCCTCGCCCCAGCGCCCCCTCGTCGTTCACCCCGCAGCTGATGATCTGTGAACAAGTGGATGGATGAGATGGGCTAGAGGAAGGGAGAGGATTGAACCCGGCCATCGGCCAAGAGGACGAGGGTGTGGAGGCCGGAGGCGGTGACGGCGATGAAGTTCTTGTCGGCCTCCTTGAGGAGGGCGGGCGGCCAGTTGACGGCCCGGAACTTCTTGTCCGACTCTCGCTGCGTGGGCAACTGGCCCATCTCCCCGTTGCCGCAGCACAGCACCTCAAACACTCCCATTTACTCCGCTTATCTCTCAACTGAGAAGCTGACGGCAAACCCTGGAGCAGCCCAGTTGCTTCATTCGCTCTGCCTGTCAATCGTTCATCAGTGTTCAGGAATAGGAAAGGAGCAGGTCATTGCGAAATGCCAGCGAAGATCTCAGAGTCAAAGACTGATAGCAAGTGACAAGGCGATGGCAAAAGAGCTGGGGTAACCTCATTAGTTGCTCTGTGCACACTACTAGACATGGCAGGGCAGGGCAGTGATCAGGCAGAGAGAGCCCTTTAGTAGCCAAGAGGCCTTTTTTGAATAGGTGACTAGGTAGAATGAGCGATGGACGGAGAGGCCCCAGTGAGCAGCGACTGCGCGCCTTTTATCTGCCGTGCCAGGACCCACCCCCTTCACCCTCTGCCTTTCACCCTTCACCCCCTGCCTTTCAATGCCCCCCTCCAGTCCTCCTACCTACCTTCTGCCCCTGTCCTTTCGAACAGCCTACGCAACCGCTTCAGACAGAAACAAGGCTTGAAGATGGCGGCGGGACCGGTGACGGATAGGAACCAGGATGCCACCGTCTACGTGGGCGGCCTGGATGAGAAGGTTGTGAGGAGTGTGGGAAGAGGATTGAGGAGGTGTAGGAATGGGAGTAATTGGAGGTGAGCGAGTCGATCCTGTGGGAGCTGTTCGTGCAGGCAGGCCCCGTGGTCTCCGTGCACATGCCCAAGGACCGCATCACCGGCTCCCACCAGGGCTTCGGCTTCGTGGAGTTCATGGGCGAAGAGGATGCCGACTATGCCATCAAAGTTCCACCTTTTCTGTCTCTTTTTTTAATTATTTTGGATAATTGTCAAAAAAATTATTTTCGAAAAAAAACCAAAGCTTTTCTGGCATCTTAGAGCCTAAATTGCAGATCATGAACATGATAAAGCTGTTCGGGAAGCCGGTGCGAGTGAACAAGGCCTCCACGCACCAGAAGAACCTGGACGTGGGCGCCAACATCTTCATCGGCAACCTGGACCCTGAGGTGGACGAGAAACTGCTCTACGACACTTTCTCTGCTTTCGGAGTCATTCTACAGGTACTCCTATTGCTGCTTTCCTTATTCCATTCAATCTCTGGGGAGCGGAATGCAGAGCAAGAAGTAGAGTATGAGGTTTTGAGGTGCCGAAGATCATGCGAGACCCGGACACGGGGAACTCGAAGGGCTTCGCGTTCGTGAACTTCGCCTCCTTCGAGGCCTCAGATGCGGCCATGGAGGCGATGAACGGGCAGTACCTCTGCAACCGGCCCATCTCCGTCTCCTACGCCTTCAAGAAGGACGCCAAGGGGGAGCGCCATGGAACGGCTGCAGAGCGTCTTCTGGCACAGCAGAACCCACTCTTCCCCACCGATCGGTACTGCTTGCCAATTTGCTCCCTTATCTCCTTTTTCAAACTTGCCAGTTATCAATACACTTAAAATTTCAAAAAATATGCTTAAATGATAAAATTACAAGGTTGTCAAGCAACTGAAATCATGTAAAATTTATTTGCAGCCCAAAAAATTTACCTAAAACCCCCTTTCTGATTCAAATTCTGTCTGAATATCATCATGAAAATCGATTTCAAAACTACCAAATACTTAGCCTCAGTTTCCAACTCTTGTTCCAGGCCTCACCAGCTGTTCGCGGATGCTCCGCCGATGCCGCCGCCCACGATGCCGATCCCTCCCATGGGCTTCCCCCCGCCGCCGCCCTCCCTCACACCCTCCGGCATGCCCGGCATGCCCACCCCCATGTCCATGTTCGGCACTCCGCGTCCTCCGGCCACCCCTACGCCCATTCCACCCCCGCCTCCGCCACCCTCCGCTCCACCCACTCCCATGGGTCACTCACCCTTTTACAGCCATCTTGCCCAACTTACAGCCATCTTGCCTATGTCATTCTTTCATCTTCAGGAAAAAGAAGGCTGTTTTGTTCAAGTTATTGAATAGATCGGATATCTAATGCCCAAAGCTTGGCCTCTTACAAAACCACCCCCTTACCTAACCTCATCCAGTCTCCCTTGCAGGCATGACGCCGCGCCCTCCACCGATGCCCACGCCGCCGCCGCCGCCCCCCGGCTGGGGCACCCCCGGCGCCTTCCCCCCGCTCCCCGGCACCCCCGGCGTCCCACCCCCGCCCCCGCCCCCGCGCGGCATGCCCCCACCACCACCACCACGCTCCGGCCCTCCGCCGCCGCCGCCCGGGGCCTTTCCGCCTCGCCCACCGCCGCCACCACCGCCCGGCATGCGCTTCCCGCCCCCGCCGCCGCCCTCCGGCATGGGCACGCCTGGGCCACCGCCCCCGCCCCCACCAAGACCGCCGCCCCCACCACCGTCTCCTGGTTGGCCAGGGGCCTGCTTGAGGAGGGAGGGATGTGACCTAAGGCTCTAATTTTGGGCTCTTCCCTTCTTTTCTTTTCCTCGAAGAAGAGCTTGTTTTATGGGACCTAAGAGGCTGGCATTTGTGAGGAGGCAATTGTGGAAACTCAGAGGGTGCTGGAGGGAAGGCACAACATGCTCAAACCATGTTTGGACTTTGTATTTAGCCTTTCAAGTGGGTCTCAAACCTAGCTTAACAGTCTTTCCCTAGAGTCTTTCTGAGGACCTAGCGGTACAGCTTTCAAGAAACATCAATTTGCCAGGCATGGTCTTCCCAGGCGCTCCCACCCCGCCCGTGCCCCCACCACCGCCGCCGCAGTAGAAGCCCACGCTGATTCAATTACACATCCTATCTTTTTACACCCATTTTTCCTCTTTTTCCAAGATTACAGTTGTGCTCCGATATACCACCATTCGTTGTATACACCACACCGCTAACACATACATGACAATATGCCAACACTGAGGCCTCTGGTAGTAAAAGAAGAAAAAAGAGAAAGAGAAAGAGAAAATGGTGGAATGAGGGGCGTAGGCTAGGTGCGTCGTCTGCGATGGAGGCGAGCCCTGCGGCGTAGTCGACGAGCAGAGGCCTGAGCATGCTGGCGGAAGCAGGAGCCGATGCTGCGAACGACGGAGTCCGGGATGCAGGGCAGGTGCTTCCCCGACGGCCTCTCCAGGCCCCCAGATGGGTTGCAGAACATCCCGCACACTCCAGGCACCCCTGACAATCCAACATTCTTTCCATCGCCTGCATTGTCTATGGGTCTTCCCGCAATTTTCCAGAAAGAAACTCCTTTAAGTTGAGAGGAGGAATTTTGGAAAATCGCGGGAAAGTTTTGAGGGTTACCTGCTATTTTGAATGATTTTCTGCATTAATTCACCTTTACTGCAGCCTTACTATGTTGCAGAGGAGATGAGGCAGGGGATTAGGGAAGCAGTAAAGTGAAGGTAAGAGAGGATGACTGTACCAGCTTTGGAGCAGCAAGGGCGGTGGTCGTGCTCTTTGGATCCGCAGATGAGGACGTAGGCCAGGGACTCTTGAGCGCAGAATTTGCCGAAATAGGCCTTTTGCAGCTGCAGTACATCTTCCTTCTCCCCAGCTTTCTCTTCACCCCTAGGCTCTTCTTCCACACTTGTTTCTATCGCCCCTTTCCTCTTGGACTCCCTTTCCTTTGCTGTTCAATTGCTGGCGTGCACTGGAGAATAGCCAGGGGCATTAAAAAGAGTTATTGCAACAGCCGCTAAGCTCGCAGGGACAGACAGAGTAACCCTGAACAAGGACATCACAGGCGATTAGCATTCCCAATCAGGGCCTAGAGTCCTCCAGCCTCAAAGAGCCTCCTCGAGAGCAGCATCGCGAAAGCAGTCCCGCACTGCCTCCACGGCATCCAGACAGGGCAGGTAGGCTGGGTCCGCGGCCTCCTCCAGTGTCCACGGCTCCGGAGCGCAGAAGTCCTGGCAGAGCTCCGGCACTCCCTTGGACTGGCAGCAGGCTCGGTGGTCCCGCTTGGCCCCGGCGGCGCAGAGGAAGACCTCCCCGCCCCCCTCGCACCAGCCCAGCACCCAGGCGGACACCAGCTGCAAACACAGCCACCCACATAGAATACCAGCCACCCGGTTAGCACGGAAAGGTTCACGTAGAAGCATTCTGGATAAGTGTGGAGGGGGCATGAACATGCTGGGTCACTGGTGAGAAATATGAGTTTGGGCTGATTGGTTGGTATGGGAAGGGAAAGATAGGTAGTGAGAGTGGTAGAGAGTGAGGTATGGCATCGGAAGAAAACTGCTTTTCCCCTGGCTCATGGGTAGAGAGATTGGTTGGTATGGTTGTAGAGGCTAACATCCTGGCGATTGATGGAGTCGTAGGAGCAGAGGTTTGGGTTCCCGCCAGCGCCGCTGTAGCAGGAGCGGCTGACGGCCTTGTTGCTCTTGCAGCAGTCCAGGAACTGCTCATTCGGGCTCTTCTGCAGTTAGTCCCGGTTGCAATTAGTTTTTGGCCGCCTTTTTGAGGCAACTCAGATGATTGCCTCAAGTAATTGGTTGGGTTGAAGGAAAAGACAGCAACTTTGGGCTTGGGTTTAGGAGTGGTAGTTGGCTTCTTGGTAGTTGGCTTCTTGGTCGTTGGTTTTTTGGTTGTAGGCTTCTTAGTGGTAGCCGCAGCAGGCTTGGCATCAGCCTCCTCTATTACAACTGGAGACTCGTCATCACCACCCGAGGATGTCTCATCACTCTCTGCAATCGCCCGAATTACTATTGTTAGCGGAGCATATTAGCAGTCTGGAAAGGTGGGTGAGATTGCTGATAGAAGGAATTGATAGCGCGATAGTTTGAGAGGTGAGGCCCATGAAGCGTTGCTAAACTGCGAAATAAGCTGGTTAACCGCAACTATGTTCTCATCTCTAAAACTGCAATGCATTTTGGAAAACAGGTTTATTATAGGTTCGCCCACATATCAAATGACAAGCAGCATGGTATTATGAAGGGTAACTGAGAAACTAAAAGAGTCGGGCAGCCTGACGAAGGACAAGCAGACGTTTTGCCAACTTAGACTTTTGCTGATCTATCGTCCCTGTCTCACCTGATTCTTTCGAGGGTGCTTTCGCCTTCTTCGTCTTCTTTTCTTCCTCCCCCACCTCCTCATCCTCTTCCGCTTGGCCAAGGTTTGGGATGTAGCCAGTGCCTGCAAGTGTGTCATTTCCATTGCTTGGGTGGCACAATGTCAGTATTTTGCCGACATACTCCCAAAAATGCCCTACTTTTCCAATAATAAAAAAATAATAGAAAAAATAAAAAATAATAAAAAATTGGAGGCGCTAATTTTCGTTTAGGAATTGAATTGCTAGGTCAAATATCAGAGATAGTGCTTGTTAAGCTGGAGGAAAGCGAAACCTCGATCAGGAGCCCTCCAAGGCGGCGCATAGGTCCTAGGAGTGGTGCTAGTATCTCCACCCGCCCCTCCCGCTCCACCCGCCCCATTTCCATCTCCTGGCGTCTCCGGTGGCAGTGACTCCGGCCAAGTTTCGCCGGGAATCGGCAGTGCATAGGCGCCTCAAACTAGTTTCCTTCTAAGCTTTTATCCTTGACTGAAGAAGACTGCAACTGACCCGGGTAGAGACCCGGCTCCTCCTCCTCGCCGCGCACCCAGCCGTTGAGGGGATAGTAGGGCGGCATGGGGGCCACCGTGAAGCCCCCGCGCCAGAACTCCGGGTTCTTGTCGTTGAAGCTGCAAGTGACCCAGGCTCTAAAATACCCCAGTAGGCTGGACAGACTGAAAGCATAACTTCCAGAGCGGGATGTTGGCTGGGCGAGTGGGCGCCGGCTGGGTAGGCGGACTGGTGCCTGGGGCTGGGCTGGTGATGGAGGTGCTGGGGATGGTGGAGGCGACGGGAGTGCTCGGAGCAGGAGTGGAGGGGGTAAACTTGCGCCTGCCTTTCATCTTCCGCTTGCCCTTGCCTTTAGGGCGGCGCCGACCCTTGCCCTTGCCTCTGCCCTTGCCTCTTCCTCTGGCAGGACCCTGAAAGGAAAATAAATCTTCTACTATTGAGCCAAGCAGTTAGGGCGGGACCAACCGGGTCTTGGCCAGCTGGTTCGGGGCTGCTGACAGGACTGGTGGTGGTTGTGACAGTTGTAGGTGCAAGAGTTGTGGTGGTGGGCCGTGGAAGTCGGGCCCTGCGTCCGCCGCCGCCACCGCCGCCTTTATCCTTTTAAATGTGGTAAATTGTTGCTGTGGACTGGGAAAGAGGGGCAATAGGGCACGAGGCATTTGATGTCGCAGAAGCCCGGGCACTCCACGTTCAGGCGGCGATTGGGGCAGTAGGAGCAGTCGATGAAGGCGCAGGGTGGAAAAGCGGCGGAACTCAGCGCCACTAACGACGCCACAGCTCCTATCCATAACATTTTTGAAGCCTCAAATGCTTCAGTTCGTGCAATTCAGGGCTATTTTCCTGCTTCTTGCAGGCAAAAATGATCAATCGAAAATTGTCGAGAAAGAAAGGATCTGAAAAAGGACGAGCGGTTGGGTAGCATGCTGAAACACTTGATGGCTCAATTTTTTTTAAACTGTAGGAAAAAATACCTATGGATGCAAACTTATGAAGACAGCCATTGGGAAAATTATTTCTTATTTTATAATTTTATCGCATTAAAAAAATTTCATTGAAGCAAAAAGATATGCCGAAAACTGTGAGCATTACAAAAGGCGCGATAATGACTGGTGGGAGCAATATCTAGTTGCCATCCCCACGCCCTTCTCCCCCCAGTCGTATATCTTGAGCTGGGGAGTGAAACGAGTTCCGTCTCCCTGTCTCCTTCGCTTAAGGAGCTGCTCAGTTCACACCTTGCCCTTGCCATCACACATTTCTCCTGTCCACTGCTATCCTCTGATATCTTCCCATTCCTATCCTCCAACCCAATCCCACAAGCTTGCTCTGCCAAAATTTACTTACATTTTTTGTTTTTTCTTCGTTTCCTGAACATCTGAAAAAATAGCTAAGCTAAATAAGAACACCCAGAGCGCACAGATCAGTTGGCGAATGGAATGAAGAGTGCTGAAGAAGGGAGGCGCCTCAATCGCTCAGAATGGGAAATGCAGGCCATCATGGCCTGTGTCGAAATGGTGGGCCGAAGGCAGCCGAGGGCCAGCGCTGCAGCGTTTGCCTTCGATGCACCTTGGCCAGGCGCCGACATTTGGCCTGCAGACGGTTGGATCTTTCGTAATGGCCTCATGCAGCCAAGTATGGAAGAAGCCATTTCAATAATTGACGGACGAAAATGAGCAATACCTCGATGAGCTGGAGAAGGCGGCTGTTGTCCAGTCGACGGCCTTTGGCCAGCTCTCTGGCCAGGTTCTTCAGGGCCGTCAGAGACAGACGACGCATCAGGCTTTCGATCATCTCCATTGTACAGGCCCCTGACAAACACTGCACAAATCTTCAACTCTCCTATCAACTGCTTTGGACTGGCTCAAGAGAGGCGCTGAACCAAGTTGTCTCAAAAAAAATCAATAATTTAGAATTGAATTGGAATCTCGAAAAAGTATGAATTGATTAGCGCTATTGAACAGCTAATGATGCCCAGAACCTAAACCATTTGAGTTGGCCTGACTGCAACTGGAAGAACCTAGAGTGTGGATGGAGAAGTATTGGCGGAGCTTGGCGGAGAGGACGGCCTCTTTGCAGAGTGTGCTGAAGCTGTGGACAGCAGCCTGCCGTTGCTCCTCCTGCTCCGAGGTGAGGTTGGCCTGACTGCAACTGGAAGAACCTAGAGTGTGGATGGAGAAGTATTGGCGGAGCTTGGCGGAGAGGACGGCCTCTTTGCAGAGTGTGCTGAAGCTGTGGACAGCAGCCTGCCGTTGCTCCTCCTGCTCCGAGGTGAGGTTGGCCTGACTGCAACTGGAAGAACCTAGAGTGTGGATGGAGAAGTATTGGCGGAGCTTGGCGGAGAGGACGGCCTCTTTGCAGAGTGTGCTGAAGCTGTGGACAGCAGCCTGCCGTTGCTCCTCCTGCTCCGAGGTGAGGTTGGCCTGACTGCAACTGGAAGAACCTAGAGTGTGGATGGAGAAGTATTGGCGGAGCTTTGGGGGGGGGGGGGGGGGGGTTGGGAGGGTGGGGGGGTGGGGAGCGGGGCGGGGTGGGGGGGGGGGGGTGGGGGGGAGGGAGGAAGGGGGGGAGGGGGGGGGGGGGGGGGGGGGGGGAGGGGGCGGCCTCTTTGCAGAGTGGGTGCTGAAGCTGTGGACAGCAGCCTGCCGTTGCTCCTCCTGCTCCGAGGTGAGGTTGGCCTGACTGCACGTGGGAGAAGCGAGTGGGTGGATGGAGAATGCTGGGCTGAGATTGTCTGTGTGGACGGCCTCTTTGCAGAGTGTGCTGTAGCTGTGGGCAGCAGCGTGCCGGTGCTCCTCCCTGCTCCGAGGTGAGGTGGGGGTGGGGGGGGGGGGGGGGGGGAGTGGCCTGACTGCAACTGGAAGAACCTAGAGTGTGGATGGAGAAGTATTGGCGGAGCTTGGCGGAGAGGACGGCCTCTTTGCAGAGTGTTCTGAAGCTGTGGACAGCTGCCTGCCGTTGCTCCTCCTGCTCCGAGGTGAGGTTGGCCTGACTGCAACTGGAAGAACCTAGAGTGTGGATGGAGAAGTATTGGCGGAGCTTGGCGGAGAGGACGGCCTCTTTGCAGAGTGTGCTGAAGCTGGGGTTGGGGGGGGGGGGGTGGGGGGGGGGGGGGGGGGGGGGGGGGGGGTGGGTGTGGGGGGGGGGGGGGGTTGTTGCTCTTCCTGCTCCGGGGGGGGGTGGGCTTGATTGAACTGGAGGAACCTAGGGGGGGGTGGGGGAGGTATTGGCGGAGCTTGGCGGAGAGGACGGCCTCTTTGCAGAGTGTGCTGAAGCTGTGGACAGCAGCCTGCCGTTGCTCCTCCTGCTCCGAGGTGAGGTTGGCCTGACTGCAACTGGAAGAACCTAGAGTGTGGATGGAGAAGTATTGGCGGAGCTTGGCGGAGAGGACGGCCTCTTTGCAGAGTGTGCTGAAGCTGTGGACAGCAGCCTGCCGTTGCTCCTCCTGCTCCGAGGTGAGGTTGGTCAACAGCCGCCGGAAGGCCCAGTCTGAGCGCAGTTTCAAGCTCGCACCTGCCTTCACGAGCCCCATCTTTCCTCCACACCCTTCCTCCGCCTGCCTTCAAAGCCCGCTCTCTTTTATCCTCAGCAACGATTATGCCAGAAGATGCACTGAAGCCAAACTTGATTTAGCCATCTATTTGGCAAATTTTCAAAATTTTGTTCTTTCTTGACTGCAGTATTTGTTGTCCCAAACTTTGGAGTGCTGGCTTGGCTTGCTGGTGAAATGGTATTGGTGAATTTTTGAATTGATTTGCATCATTTTTAAGCCATATTACTGAAATGCGCTCTTCTACGGAGACTAAACGATAAAGTAGCAATAACCGGAATGTTGCCTTCACAGATGCGGCATCAGCTTTGCTCAAGTTCACCAATCGTGAGCGTACCTCGCTGACAAAGTCCAAAGATGCCTCAAAAATTTCAGCATGATCACTTCCTGGCAGCCTTGCTCTGCATCAACCTCAAATATCTGCCCCTCCTTCGGCCGCAGGCTGACAGTTGTAGGCCGCGGTGTGGTGGTAGTGGTTGTAGTGGTGGTAGTAGACGTGGCTGCACTACGCAAGGACGGCACACGATACTCACCGAACAGCAGGGCCAATGGGTCGAAGCCTCCTCGTCGAGCAGCAGTCTACATTTCTTTTCTTTTTTTATCCGTCCACTAATCAACCAAAGACCTATGAAACTCCACGCAAAGGAAACGACCGATGCGGGCCATAAATCAAGCTGGTTCCTGTCACATTAGAATGGCGCAACAAACCTGTGGAATGGCTGTGAGCAGGAGAATTGTGAGAAGTATGCCAGGCCATGGCGGATGCATGCTCAAGCTGGCCCAAGCTGGCGGTCAGTACAGTGGCGGAATTTTGTTTGCGGAAAAAATGGGAAAGTGGGGCTGGCAGATGTTCACATTGTTCCAGTCCGGGGGAAGGGAGGGTATCTCTGCGACCTTCGACCGATACCCAATCTCCCCTCCGCCATCCTCCACTCCCTCATTTTTCACTCTCCCCCATCCAAAATTTCACTACCCCCCCTTTACTGCCTGGGCGTCCCTACTCAAATTGCGGGGTACTCATAAAGTTCCCTAAATGATGGCCTACTATCAAAGGATGCCTTTAGAAAAAGTGAACGTGAACCCTTTCATTCTATCACTATATCAGCCCTTTTGCATTAATTTAACAGCAATTGGGGCCTATGCCGTTTTTTTCGCCCATAAAATTGATTTGTATGTTCAATAATTGATAATGTATCTGTTTGGGCTTTGTCTGCATTGATGCTGAGTTTATAATTACGGATTTTTTAAATCTTCGATACCAGATTTGTTTGCACACACTCGCGAACTGCACAAAAGGACATCCAAGAAAAAGCTCATCTGAAAAAATAACGTTCAAATTTTTGGCATAGATTTTTGGCACAGCGGCAGAAGACTAAAGTAAGTGAAGCAATGGGGCCAAGCATCAGTGAAGTATGTCGAAAGGATCGGTAACAGGGAAGGCGGTGGAGCAGCTTTGACTCATTACCATTGCTGGTGGTGGCAGATTCAAGCCTGCACGCAATCATCTTTCTAAATCTATCTTGGCATACCTTTTGCCGATTGAGATTATTTTATTTAGGTCAAAAAATAAAAAAGGTAGTTTTCAGGCAGTTTAGTATTTTTTGTCTACTTAAATTCATTTGAAATTCAAAATCAGAAACTTCAAAATTTTGAATAATAAATGGACTATTATATATAGTTTTTTATCATTGGCGGATTCAACATTGATAAAACTTACGCTTTCAACAAATTGGACTGATTTTTATGCTCGAAAATTCCAAAATGTCAAACAACTAATTGTGAAAAACAGTTTTTTTCAAAATTATCAAATAACTGATAATATTTTAATGAAACCGCTTCTTGTGACCTGTTTTTCCAAATAAACATTTGTTAGTTTCTTTTAGTGAAATAGGAGCTGAAGGCACCAAGAAGATCGGCAGTCTCAGGCTCGCGAAACTCGATGAGCGGGGGAAAGTGTCGCTGGTAGAGGAGCGGTGGAGCGGGGAGGGGCCTGAGCGGGGCTGGCAGTTGACGCGCTTCGCTCTGCCACGCTTCTCGAGGATACTCCTGCTCTGCGCCACTGAAATCGCCAAACTCTACATCAACGTCAACGAAATGTTCAAGGGAAATACAATGATTTCTCTGGCATAATCAAACGAAGAAAATAAACTAATTGCACTGCCATTATGCGTAAATATTCAAATATCGTGTCCAATCAATTGGAATAAGAAGCAAAAGGCCAAGCATACCCTCCGTAGGGAAAGGGGGGCGGCGGTAGGGGCTGGCCCTCCTCGCTGCTCCGCGAAGCGAACTCATGCGGCGATGGAGGCGGGTGACTGGGCGAAGCTGGCTGCGGAGGGCTGGGCGAGCTGTCCTCAGAGTCGTCCACATTCGGCCGCACCCGGAACATGCCTGCCATCAGCGGTGGCGGGCGGGGCTGAGCAGCTGTACAAGGCCAGAGTTGTGGAGGGGGGGTTGAGGGGGAGAAAGAAAGATGACCAACCGAGCCCAGCCCTCCTGGCCAGGGCTGCCTTGGAGTGGCGCGGCGGGACTTGGAGGGGTGCTAGAAGACTGGGGATGCTGCCCTGGCGAGCTCCACTGCTGAGGGAGCGGAGGCTGCGGCGATGGGGATGGACGCCGGGCACTGGTGGAGCCTCATCCTGCACTCATGGAGGCCTCTTTGCTTCTTGGGAAAGGGAGGAAGGGGAAGATGGCGATTGCCGGAGAGCCTTGGCAGGGCGGACCGTTCCAGGCCGCCTGGATCCAGGCTTCCCAGGCCGCGTAGCGCTTCTCCCTGGCCGCCTGGCGCTCTTGCTTGCTCACGGAGTAGTGTTTGGGTGCCTAGGGGGGGGAGGCTTGAGGATGAAGTGGAATTGAGGAAGGGACAGGGATGGCTATACTGGTGGAAGAGTAGGGGCAGGCGGAGGGGACGGCTGTGGCGAGGCATTTCGAGCCTGCTCCAGCATCTCCTCCCAGTCATCCTTGGCGGCTGGGTCATCCTCCAATTCCCTGCAAGTTGGCCTCTTTCCACTCTGCTGCTTCTCAAATTGCGATCAAGGTTACGCGAAGTGCTGACGGGTCTCGTTGCTCTTCGATTCAGTCTGCTCTGCGGAGTCCCTGCAAATAAGGCTTCAAGTTCTGGCTGCAACTGGGCGGGGAGTGAGGGAACTCAGGCGCTGGCCCGATGCGAAAGGAGTAGCAGTAGGCGGCCATCCTCCGTCCAGCAAAGGACTGAAGCGCAAAGGCTGGAGGCAGTCGAAAGAAGTGGCCCACAGTCCCTGAGCCGGCAGGGCTGCGCAGATCGGTAGATGGGTGGAGGAAGTGGGGCTGGGTACACAAAAACTGCCCCCGCCTCTCTCCTCCTCCTGCCACGTTTGCTCTGGCCTCCTCAGCCTCTGCTCAGCTGGCACAGATTCTCTGCCACCAGCCAGTCCACTAGCAGAGGGGACAGAGAGGCTGGAAAAAGGATGGTGTGCGAGCACTGTCGGGCCTCTGACGCGGCGCTGGCCCGCCTCTCCGAAGAGTTGAAGGCCAAAGACTCGCAGATCATCGTTGGCTGAAATACTTGCATGACTATTGAGCATGCCAGAAGATTGCCTTGCAGAGCCTGGATGGGAAGCTGCGGAAGGCCAAGCTGCAGGGCAAGAGCAAGCTGGCCCAACTGCGCCAGGACTTGGAGGCCTTGTCTGCCGACGACCCTCAGCATCCTGCCCAGCTGGCTCTGAGACTCCAAGGTCGGCTTTCTAGACCCTTCCACTGCCCCCCTCACACCTGGTCAGCCATCATCTTATGACCAGTGTCCTTTGAGAGTCGGATGCGGACCTGGGAGCGGCCAGAGAAGAGCTGGCTGCCAGCAAGGACCAGCTGGAAGCCCTGGCTAGTCTGGACAGGGACCATCGTATCCGCATCAAGGTATGGAAGGCCACATAGATGGTGTCGGAGGGAATAAGGAAAAGGGGTGAGTGAGCATTCAGAGTCTGGAAGAGGAGCTAGGGCGGCTGACGACGAGTCTGGAGGAGATGTCCGCCATCGGCTCTGCCCGCCCGCGCCAGCTCATCGAGGACGAGTCCAAGGCCACCGAGGATGACGTTCACTTTCGCTTCTTCTCCTTTTTTTTCCCAGCAACTCGGCTATTTAGAATCGCCAAATGTACAACCAGCTCGTCTACAAAGATACTCGGATTCTGGAGCTGAACAACGACCTGCTGGCTCGTGATCGGCGCATTATTGATCTGCAGGCAAGTATCTGTTTCAAAGTCCAAAGAATTGAATAAAATCCTCAACTTCAATGGAGAATGGGAAAATGGCATAAATTTGAAGGAGGAAGCCAGAGAGCGAGCCCAGGTGCTGGAGGCTAAAAGTGCAGCTCTGGTCATCCTCCAGCGCCAGCTCAAGGAGGCCGCCCGTCCGCCCACCCGCGATGCATCCGTAGAAACTCTTCGCCCATCCAGGCAGGCCAATTCTATCCCAAAAACATAAAAACAAGAAATTGGGAAAACCAATTTTTCAAAAGCCATCATAGCCCTCCAGAACAAAGAGGAGATGAATGAGAGCTTGATAGGGAGGCCTCCCCGCTGGTGGTAGACATCCCAGAGGCCGTGGCCAGCCCGCCCCCAGGAAGAGCAGTGGCGCAGCTGTTCCGGAGCGGAAGTCCACCGCCCAACGATCCCTCCGCCCTGGACGATGCCCGCTCCTCCCTCACCACCGAGTCCGCCCCCGAAGGCCTGCTCCTACTCGGCGAGCGGCACAGCCTCCGGCACCTCGACTCCCACCTGGAGGGTTCCAGCCCACTCTCTCACTTTACACTCTCCTGTCCCTAGAAAAGCATCGTTGGCAATATTTCTGGATTCTGTAAGAATCAAGAAAGACAAGAGGTCGATTGACAGGGATGCTGGAGCGAGTGTCCAACATCCAGGCTTCCCTGGGCCAGGAAGGCAGTCAGGCAGGAGCCTCCGCAGCTCGCCCGGCTCGGAAGAAGAGCAAGAAGCGCGTCACCTTCGACCTCAGCTCTCCCGGCCAGGCCTCCGCTGCTGCCGTGGAGGTACACTCCAACTCAATCATCTCTAGCCTCTCTTCTCAAGAAGACCTCATGCATTTTCAGCAATACACCAGCCTTGTAAACATCGGATGACAACTTCCTTCCACCCCTTGGTGCAAGTGAGAGGTGGAATAAGGATTATATGACAGGAGGCCGCGGAGAGGGCTGAGGAGGAGCTGGCGGAGCTGCGAGCGGAGAACGAGGAGCTCCGTGGCTCCCTGGGCGAGCTGGAAGCTTTGCTGTCGGAGATGCGCGCCGACGACGCCGAAGCCCGGGCGGAAGAGACTCGTCAGGCCCGAGCCCGCCTTGCTGACGTAATTCTATCATTGTTTTTTGGCAAGGGATTGTAATTTTAGTGTTTGATATTTAAGTCATCAATTACAAGACACTTGCAGTCATCAACAAGACAAAAGTGTAATATATTGTTAATCGAGCAAGAGCTATGAAAGCTGCTTATCGTGTGGTTTTAACCACAAAATAAGAAGTTTGCATAGCTCTTGCTCGATTGACAATATATTCAAACCAACAATATATTCAACTTAAAAGATCGCTCTATTTGGGCTACAGCTGGAGAACGAGCTGGATGAGGTGCGGAGGGCGGGGATCCAGGCAGAGGCCGCCGCCGCCGCCCGAATTCAAGACCTGGAGGAGGCTGCTCAGAAGCTCCGCGATTCGGAGAAGGATCTGGGCCAGCAGTTGTCGGTGAGCATTTGTCCTTTCATATGGAGCTGTGGGGACAATTTGGTCGGTTGGACAGAGTATGGAGGCAGAACTATCAAGGGCCCTGGACACTGTGGACGCGGTACGAGCGCAGAAGGCCAGCCTCTTCGCCGATCTGGAGCCCCTCAAGGTGGCCTTGGCAAAAGGAGGATGTGGAGAGATTTTAGAAGGAGAACATTTGCAGGAGACAGTGGCCACTAGCCGGGAACTGATCGAGAGCCTGGAGGGAGAGAATGAACAGCTCCGAAAGGAGCTCTCAGACACCGCCGCCACCAAGCGCCGTCTGCAGGCAGAGCGCGACGCCCTGGAAGAGGAGAAGCGAGAGCTCCTTGTCGATTTTGATCCTGTTTGTCCTCCTCCTCAGCTCCAAAATGCCGGGAGAGGAAGGAAGCCTTCATCCAATACTCCAAACGACTATCCAAAGCGGATAAAGACTTCCTTCCACTTCCAGCCTTCACCTCTAGAGCGCCCAATGGGGAGTGAAAGGAAGCCTTCATCCAATACTGCAAACAACTGTTTATGCAAAGCGGATGAAGACTTCCTTCCACTCCCATCATTCATCTCTGGAGCATCCAATGGAGGCCTCCAGGTAGCAGCAGCGGACAGCCTGGAGACCTCGACAGCGATGCTGGAAAGCCAGGAGGAGCTGGTCTGCCGCCTCCGGGCAGAGCTGGCAGCCACCGCGGAGGAGGCGCTGGAGGCCAAGGCCACCGCGGAAGGCCTGCTGGCCCAGAAGCAGGCGGTGCTGGCGGACGCGGAGGCGTTGAGGGAGGCCATCGAGACCTCCCGCGGCGTCATCGAGGCCCTGGAGCTGGACCTGGCCGCCGCCAACGCGGACGCCGATGCACTGAAGGAGGAGCTGGCCGAGCTGAGAGCTGGTTTGGAGCCGGGCTCTAGCAATGCCTCCTCGCCGCGCCATTTGCAGCCGGCTGCTAGGCACAGGCTGAAAGGTGAGGCGTGGGAATTTGGGGAAGCCAGTTGGGGAAGAGGGGATTTGATGCGTAGGCAAGGCGTGGGAGATGAAGCTGCGGCAGGCCATGGAGGAGAAGGCCCAGCTGCAGTCCCAGCTCAGGGCTCAGACTGGGCGTCTGGAGGCTCTGGAGGCTCAGCTCAGCGCTGCCCTGGCTCTCCAACCCCAGCTGGCACAGGCCAAGTAAGGGCTCGTCCTAGAGAGTTCTCAGTGGCTCAATTGGGCGGCTCGGGATTGGCAGGAGCGAGGCCGCGGAGAGGACAAGAGAGGCACGGGAGCTGCGCAGTCAGCTGGCGGCCGCTGAAGCTCGGGAGGCAGAGGCTGCTGTGGGGCGGGCCCGTCAGTCGGAGGAGGTCTGGGAGTGAGAGGAAGGAAAGGGGAGGAGGTGAGGAGGAGGTTTGTAGGTGGAGGCGGAGCTGTCGGAGCACTGGGAGCGGCAGGCGGAGCTGAGGCGGGACCTGGCGGCTGCCCAGACGGACCTGGACCGGCTGAGGGAGCAGCGGAGCCAGCTCATTGCCAAGGTCACCCAGCACCAAAACCATGCTTTAGATTGGAGTTTCAACTAAAGGAGTGGGAGGAGCAAAAAGTTTAATTTGGAGTTTGGGATAAATTTGCTTGAGCTAAACTTTGATTCAGGTGGCAACATTAGTGTAGGTGTTTATATCGTTACGGGTAGGACTGTCAACAAACAATGCTTCCTTTTCTTAGACACGTGATACGCCACGCATGGCAATCGTTGTATGAATAGGCTAAACCTAACTGCTTCCTAGTGCCAAGGTTGTCCCGGACAATGAAAAAGACCAAATAAGGGGGTGAAATAAGAAATACTCCAGGTGGACGAATCAGAGGCCAGTGAGGCTCAGCTCAGCTCCGCCCTGGCAGGCGCCGAGGAGAAGCTGCGGCAGATGCGTCGAGAGGCGGACGCTGCCCGCGACCATATCAAGGTTCCCCTCATCAGCTAGCCTCACCCTCCATCCTCATTTGCTCCTTCCTTTTCCCACTGGGGCCTGGGTGAAGGGTTTGCTGGGTCAGGTGCTGGAGTCGGGCGCCACGGCCGCCACCATGGAGGCTGCCGGAGAGCTGGCCAAGCTGAGGGAGCACTACGCCGGTCTTGAGGCCGACAACGCCCGTCTCCAGGCTCTGGTCTCCCTTTTCCTCCCATCCATTCCTCCTTCAGTCCCTTCTCCTTTCATTCCAGCCCCTCAATTGCGTGCAGAGGAGATTAGCCAGAGTGAGTTTGCCAGGCCTCAGCGGCAGCAGCAGCCGAGGAGCTGGCCTCGGCTCGCGAGGCAGCCTGTCTGGCCCTAGAAGAGCGTCTAAGTAGGGCAGAGGCGGACTCCGCACGTCTCCTGACCGCCGCCCAGGAGGAGGCAGAGAAGTGGAAGGAGGCCTGTCGGCAGCAGGAGGCAGCTGTGCAGGAGCTTCAGGTCTACTTGGAGCCCGTAGAGGATTGCCGAGTCAACTAGAGTGGCTGCCAGGCTGAGCTGGAGGAGGTGCGAGTGCACCTGCGCGACAAGGTGGCCGCCTACAAGGAGCAGGAGCTGCTCATCGGGGAGCTCAAGGGGGCCAGTTGCAGCCTGCGCTCCGACAAACTCACCATGGGCCAGGAGCTGGACCAGGTATCAGAGCAAGCACGCTAACTTCATCTTCATTCCAAGGGAGAAATAACCAAAGGAGAAACTTTAGTGGCTGATATGAGGAATGGATAAGATCAGGCTTGAGCATTTTCAATTATTTGCCCCATTCTTAAAAGGTGAAGTGCATTGGGCGGACTTTGAGCAGTGCAGCTGATTGTAGGTACGCAGTCAGCTGGCAGCAGAGCAGGAGCGGCTGGAGGAAGCCATGGCGGAGGCTGGAGCAGCTGCGGACGGGCGTTTGGTGGCCCTGAACGAGCAGATGGGGCAGGCCGTGGCCGAGGCCAAAGCCAGCCTGGACGCCGCCCTTGCAGATGCCGACGCTCAGCGCCTGCAGCTGGAGGAGAGACTTGGCCAGGTTCATTGCCGCATCGATCGATTGCTTCTTCACTCCAAAAACTACTATTGCCGATAGTTATTGGAGTGAATGAGAAGCAAAAGATTTAAGCTGGAAATAGTCATAGCTTCTCAATCACTCCAAAAACTAATGCCGATCGTTATTGGAGTGAATGAGAAGCAAAAGATTTAAGCACGAAATGTTCACAGCTTCTTATTCACTTCAGAAACTATTGCTGATAAGTTATTGGAATGAATGAGAAGCAAAAGATAAAAGCTTGAAAATAGCTGGCCACGGCTCGCTGGATTCCTTTACGAACAGCTCAAAGCTTCGAATTTGAGGCCCAATCCGAGCTGGAGGCACAGGTGCAGAGCCTTTCCGCCAAAAACGAGGAGCTTGCCGCAGCTACAGCCAAGGTCTCTCTCAGCCTCAAGTCCTACAAACTCCCAATCCCCCCGCCCATTTGAGGCTGCTGAAGCCCAGCAGTTGGCTGAGTCCAACTGGGCCCAGGCACAGGCCGATGCGGAGGAGGCCCAGCGGGCAGCTGCTCAGAGCCTGGAACGCCTGGACACGGTTTTTTTAGTTTTTAGAAAAATGTATTTTCAAAAACCAAGTGGAACTTGGAGGCGGAGGGTGAGCTGGGTCGGCTGGCAGAGCAGTTGCGAACGCAGGAGCTGGAGCTGGCCGCTGCTCAGCAGGACATCGCCAGTGCGGCACGCCAGGCTCGCCCTGATGAGACGCTCACCAACGATGTGCCTTTTTCTGCTTTCCCATTTTTATCTTTCCTCCAGACTCCTTCTCGCTCTCCTTTCGCCTCCACCTCTGACAGCCACTAGGTCTTCTTATCAATGGCGAGTGATTTGGGCAGGCTATGAGTGCGGAGCTGGAGGAGGCCCGAAGGAAGGCGGCCAAGGCTACGGCAGGCCTCAAGGCCATCCTGGACCTGCTCAAGGTTGCCCAATTCCTGCAAGAGCTGAAGAGGGAAGGAGAAGAAGGGGATACCTCAGGCGGAAACGGGCTGGAAGCAGCCGAGTGCCGGTTGGCTGGAGGCCCTGAAGACGGAACTTCGTCGTCTGGCCAGAGCAGCTCAGCAGAACCAGCCTCAGCCAGCCGCCCGGGAGAGGCTGGAGGCTGAAAGCCAGTGGTTGCGGCAGGAGCTATTGAGGTTTTGAACACTACAGAAGCCTTGGCAGTGCTACGGAGACGGTGGAGACGGGAAAGATGGCGGAGCTGGAGGAGGCGCTTGCCGCCAGCCAGGTGAGTGGTGAATAAAGACTTGAAAAAGATGGAGAAGTGATGTCGAAGAGTTGTAGATGGAGCTTGAAGAAGCGCGGATATCCTGGCATCGTCAGCTGCAGGAGCAGCTGGATGCTTCCAAGGGTCTGCTGCAGGCTGAACTGGCTGATACTGCTGCCGAAAAGGTTCACTTTTTCCATATGTTGCAAAATAAAAACAGTAAATCACCGATTAAACTTCGTCGCCAATTTGTGATATAACAAAATACAACATTAGCACCAGCAACGGGTCCCAAACATCTGAGAACTACCAGGAAAAACTGGCCCAATCCCTGGAAGAGCGGGTGACGGAAAACTGGCGCCTAAAAGCTGAGCTAGAAGCCATGCGTCAGGACAAAATCGGCCTGGAGGAACAGGCCCAGGAGCTGGAGGTTGCCCAGACCCAGGTTTTTCTCCTCATCCTTCTTCATTCTTCATCCCTCCACTGAAGCCAATAAGCTTGCAGCTGGCCCTGCTGACCTCATCGCTGTCGCAGCAGGAGGGGATGATCAACGAGCTCCAGGGCACCATCGACGGCCTCCGCTCCGCCGTCGAGGAGGCCCAGTCCAACATCGTCCTCAAAGATTACGGTCCAAAATTATTCAAACGAATTGTTTTTGTTGATGCAAAAAATCCTCAATTTTACATTTTTTTAAATAATTTTCAATCGAGTCAAAAAAACCCCAATTTTCCGCCCAAAAACATATGTTTCAAATAACTTTCAATAATAATAATAAAATTCTCAATTTTGCTCCCAAAAATATTTCCCAAATAATTTTCTACAATAACCAAAAATCATGACCAACAATTTTCCAGAGCTCACTCAGCTGCGCATTCGACTGGGCGAACTAGAAGCCCACAGCCTGGCCGACACCAGCCTGCGACGCAGCTCCTCGGAAGAGGAGCGGCCGGAAGACGAACGCTCCGAGCAGCCCCAGCAACCGCCCCACGAACAGCCCAGCCCAGCCCTCGCCGAAGCACTGGCGGAGCGCGATCGTCTCACCGCGGACCGGCAGAACCTGTGCCAGGAGATCCTGGCTCTCAATCAGGAGCTGGCGGCCGCCAACCGGGAGCTGGCCCACGCCCAGCTCACCATCGACGGCCTCAACGACGCCATGGACGCCCTCCTCGCCGAGATCGACGACCTCAAGTCCGCCTCTGCTCCTCCTGCCCAACTACACGACGCCTTCCCAGACGCCCCGCTTCAGGAGGCCGAACCCTCTCAGCTTCAGCAGCTCCCAGCACCCGAAGCCTCCGAACTCCCCGAGGCCACGCCTCAGGCCAGTCCCTCTGCCACCCCAGCGGCCACTGCCCCCAGCGAGCCAGCCTGGCCCAGCCGCCTCAGCGGCCTGGAGGAGGAGAACCAGCTGCTCCGCCACTGCCTCAACGAGGCCGAGGCCGCCGCCGGCGCCCGCCTCGCCCGCCTGGAAGAGCTGGAGCTCCTCTCCGCCGCCCAGCGGCGCGTCATCGGCGGCCTCCGCGCCTCCGGCGAGGCCGTCGCCAGCCTCAGCAGCCTCCGCTCCGAGACGCTAAGCGAACTCGCGGAGCACCGCCAG
The DNA here is from genome assembly GCA_030248095.1 of Ptycholaimellus sp. GST1_10. NCBI lineage: Eukaryota > Metazoa > Nematoda > Chromadorea > Chromadorida > Chromadoridae > Ptycholaimellus > Ptycholaimellus sp. GST1_10. The sequence continues at coordinate 44,402 of JASANA010003243.1, read as the reverse complement.
GCCGTCCAGTCGGGCTTCGCGGGCGTCCAGCAGACCCTGGACAGGGTCCGGGACGAGAGCGCGGAGAGGGAGGCGGCGCTGCAGGGGGCCAGGGAGGAGAAGGCTGCCCTCCAGGCCGCCTACGACCAGCTGGTCGAGTACTACGGCCAGATACAGGCCGCCTATGCCAGCCTCTATGAGCAGTACGGGCAGCTGACAGCTGGTGGCCAGCCAGCACCGCAGCTCTCCATGGCGCCTACTCAAAGCCACCAGCTGGAGCCGGTGGAGTCGGGAGCCAAGGAGGCCACAGATGAGTCCCGGAAGCAGGTGCTGAAGCTGAAAGCCAAGCTCCACAAGACCCAGCTGGAGCTGGAGGAGGCTCGTCGAGGCGCCGCCGCGGAGTCCAACCTCCTGCCGGCCCTCCTGGGCCTCAAGGGGGCCCTGGGCGAGCTGCAGGAGCAGCGCAACGCCTTGGACGAGGAGCTGGCCGCCCTACGCGCCTCCACGGAGGCTGAGCTAAGGAGGCTTCAAGCCCTGCTCCGCTCCGCCCCCGGCCACGCCCTGGCGGCAGAGAAGGCCAATCTGGAGGAGACCCTGGCACTGCAGACCGGGCAGCTGGCTGCTGTGAAGGCCGTCTGTCAGAAGGTGGAGGAGGAGCGATACTCCCTGGCTGCTGATAATGCTGTCCTACGTCAGGAGCTGGCCGCCAGCCGAAGCCAGAGTCCAGAGGAGTCTCCAAGCGTGAAGTCAAACGGGGACAAGGAGGCCCAGACGGAGGAGGAAGGGTGTCTGGAGGAGCAGGCGGCGCTGCTGGTGGGCCAGCTGGAGGAGCTGGCGGAGGCCAACGCGCGGCTGCAAGCGGAGCTGGCGGAGAAGGATGCGGCTGGAGGGGACAAGGAAAGAGGGGAGGAGAGGAGATCGGCTGAGGAGGAGGCTGGGAGGCAGCTCTTGGAGGCTGCGCTGAAGGAGGCGCGAGAGGAGGCTGAGGAGCTGAGGAGGAGGCTCACAGAGGCCATGGATGTCCAAGAGCAGGCCGCTGCCCAGGTGGCCGATGAAAATGCCCAGCGGCACCAGCTCAAGGTTCTGCTTTTATGTTCCTGTTTTGGCCATTGATTTTCCCTATTTGCTTTTATAGCAACTATAGCAAGTTGCTTGGTCATAAGCTGTTCAATGCTTGCGTTGTTTTTTAAAATTGTGTCAAATCCACAGCCATCCATAATCATAGTATTCCAAGCATGCCCATGAATTCAGCCACAACAAAAGCTGTGCTTGCAGCTGGATCTGGAAGCAGCCGAAAGCCTTCGCGCCAGCCTGGAAACGCAGCTCAGTTCGCTGAAGACCACTCTCAGCGCCAAGGAGGAAGAGCTGCTGTGTCTTCAAGCCCAGCTCAGCCAAGCCCAACTAGCGACGGAGTCCGACCAACTGACGGGGCCGTCAGTGAGCGATCTGGAACATCGTCTGGCCTCCGCGGAGGCAGGGAAGGCGGTGGCTGAGGAGGCCATGGCCCCGCTGGAGCGCCGTCTAGAAGAGCTGGAGGAGCTCTGCGGCCAGCTGGAAGTGGAAAACCAGACTCTCGAGGTTCCTCGTCTCCTCATACATTCTCTGGCAGTATTTGGGGAGAGGGCAAATATTTTTAGTCACATTCCAGTAAAACTGTACTTCAGCTACAGCTTTTTCAAAGCAGTGCCTTCATGCAGTCGCTGCCACCTCCAATTTCGCATCTGGGAGGACAAGAAATGGGAGCCGGTTGCGATTGCATGAAGGCAGAGCTTGGAAAAAGCTGTAGCAGGAGCAGAGTGATCTTAGACTCTGTGAGGACTGAACCAAGTGCGTTCCAGGAGCACTTGGCGGAGACGAAAGAGGCTGGCCAGCGCCTGGCCGAGGCGGAGGCTGCCCGGAGGGTCGCCGATGCCGCCGTGGGAGCCCTGCAGGAGCGCTGTCAGCAACTCACCGACCGCAACCAGCTCCTCCAGGTGCCTCAGCTTCCTCAATTCCTCACTCACGAATGGAGCTTGATGTTGCAGGAGCAGCTGGAAGGCTTGAAAGGCCAGGACCCGACCGAGTCCCCATCTACTGCCCCAGTAGAGCCGCATGACAAGGGTTAGCTTTGCATTGCTAGCTAGCTCCACAGTAGAGGTGGTAAGGGATAGATAGGAGATGAGGAGTGGTGATAGGAGAGCGAGAGTAAGAGTGGAGGGTTTAAGGTGAGGTGGAGGAGTTAAATGCAGAGGCGATCATTCTTCAGTCCACTTCTCCTCCCTCTCACAACAGCCTCAACTTCCAGGCTCCGACGAGGACTGGGCCGATGACTGGTGAGTCCCCCACAAACTCTCTGCCTCACCTCCAACTCACCTAGAACAGCTACTCATTGTGATTCTCCCACTCCTTCGATTCTATCTATCTTTGGAAAGGACAAAGTCACTCGAATGCCATCCGACCCTAATTCCAAAACGAAGCAAACCAGATGCACTTGCAGAAAACCAGCCGCTCGAAGGCATGGCCAGACTGCGAATAGAGCAAGAAACACAGTCTGAGCCAGCAATGGAGGAGCTGGAAAGAAAGCTCAGCAGAGCCCTGGCAGCAGCTGAACGGTCAAATGCAGAGCTCCTGCAAGCTTCGGTGGAGTTGGGCTCTGCATCTGCGGCCTTGCAACTGGAGCAGAGGCTGCTCAAGGAGAAGAGGCAGGAAGTGCAAGAGCTGCAAAATGAGCTGAGTCAAATTCCCTTGGCAGCAGCAGAAGCAGAAGAGCTGAGAGACAAGCTGCGAGAAGCTGAGGACGGGAAGGAAGCGCTGGCGAAGGAAGTTGAGCAGCTGCACGGCCAAATGGAAGCATTGAAGATTGAAGCCGTTCAGCTAGCCAGCCTACTGACAGCCAAAGAAGAGGCCTTTGAGCTCTCAGCAAGAGATGCACAAGCACAGAGTGCCGAAGCACAGAGGCAAGTGGATGGCCTCCAGTGGGAGCTGTTGAAGAGGAGCGAGGAGGCGGAAGAAAGGAGACAAGATCTGGAAGGCCAGCTCTCCACCGTCACGGCAACACTGAAGGAGCATCTGGCCCTCATGAAGAAGAAGGAATCTCTCTGGGCGACTGAGCGAACATCCAACCAGGAGAGACTCACAGAAGCGGAAAGTAAAGCGACTAATCTGCAACGAGAGTGGACAGCAGCTGAGGAGGAAGCCAGAAGTGAGTTGGAGGAGAAGGAGACGGCTAGACGAGGCCTGGAAGAAGCGTTGCGGCAATCCAGTCAGCAACAGCAGCAGCTTCAGAAGGAGCTGGAGGCTGTGCAGGGCGATTTGGAGGAGCTGAAGGCTGGAAAAGAGGAGGAGTTGCTGGCAAGCTCGGCAAAGCTCCAGCACAAGCTTCAGGCTAGTGAGGAGGACAACTGCCAGCTGCGAAATAGCTTATCAGCAGCGGAGGCGGAAAGAGCACAGCTGAGAAATGCGCTGGAAGAACTAGAAAGTGCCTCGATTGAGCAGCGAACTGAGATTCAGCGGCTGGAGACAGAAATGAGCGCAGCTGAACTGGCCTTGGAGACGCAGCGTTCTGGTGTGGAAGAAGAAAGACAATCTCTCGAAACCTCCCAGCTTCATCTTCACCAGAAACTAGCTCAGACTGAGGCAGACAAAGGAGCTTTGCTTGAGAGACAGTTGAAATTATCAGAAGAGCAGCATGCAGCAAAGCAGGAAGTCAGTCAACTGTTGGAAGAACTGGCCGCTTCACAAACTCAGCTTTCTCAGCTCACGATTCGATTGGCCGAAGCCCAACGCCAGCCGAAACTGGAAACTGAAGTGCTTCGCCGATCCGCCGCCACCAACCAGCAACTGGTAGAAGAACTACAGAGGAGGCTGGAAGAGAGCAGGGAGGAAGCTGCCCATCGCTCTAGCCAACTGAACTGGGCTCAGCAAGAGCAGCAGGAGCTCAGAGCTGCCTTGCAGAAATCTGAAGAGGAGGCAACAGCTTTCAGATCCCTCTCTGACTAACTAGCCAGCCAGCTCTCAGCTGCCCAGAGTCTAGCTCAAGAAAAGACTCAAACTAATGAGGAGCTGGAGGAAGCCGCTGCTCTGCATCGTCATCGTCTGAAAGAACTGGAAGACGAGCTGGCGAGGACAGCGAAGGAGAGCGCCGACCTTCAACGCCGCCTGCATGCTGAGGCCGAGGCAGCGAGCCAAGCAGCAGGCGAAAAAGCAGCCTTGGAGGAGCGATTGGGCCAGCTAGCGTCAGAGCTTGCCACCGCGGAGGCAGAAAAGGCCGCCACTGGTCTTGCTGTCCAGCAGTTGGAGGAGCAGCGGGACGAGGCACTGGCAGAGCTGAGCGCGGCCCGGACTGAAAGCAAAGGTTTTCTCCTGGCCATCTTCAAGGCCTCTAGTCTCCCATCTACCAGTCTGCTTTGTCAGAGACGGCAGGCCAACTGTCGGCAGTGGAGGAGCAGTTGGCTGCTGCCCGGTCAGCAGAGCGCCAAAGCGCAGGCCAACTGGAGCAGGCTCTGCTGGCCCAGCAATGTGCGGAGGAGGCTCTGGCCAGCAGTCGCCTGGCCCAGCAATCTGTCCAAAGCCTTCAGCCCTTTCGTCGTGATTTGCAAGGGGAATGAGGCTTTTAGGAGGTAGCAGAGCTGATGGAAGAGCTGGAAAGGAGGCCTCAGGAGGGCGGGGCCTTGGCTGGGGAGCGAAGTGGCCTGCAAGCAGTGCTACAAGCTCAACTGCAGCAGCCAGTTCCTAAGGTCCTAAATTCTCGCGGCAATTTTCCAGCTCAATTCCGGTTCGTTTTCAGCAGGCTGATGAGTGGCAGCCTGCACTGGAGGCCAGGGAAGAGGAGTGCCGTATTTCCATCCCGCTCAATGTACTCCTTCCAGTCTATCTTCCATGCTTCTTTGAGAGATCAGTCTTGAGGAGGCTGACGAGGCAAGTGGCAGGCCCTTGGATGAGCTGAGAGCGTTGCTGGTAAGCTCTATATCATTCTATTGAGCCACAATCAAAGCCATCCTTATCGAAGGATGGGGCAGAGGAGGACTTTGTGTCTGCTAGAAGAACTGTGCCCGCCAGGGAGCCAGGCCCAGCGCCAGCAGCTCGGTTGCTTTCTGTTCCAGTGTTTAGGTCAGGAATAGGCATTGTTTTTAGATATGTTTTTTTAGAATTTTTAAATGTTTTTTTAATTTTTAAGGAAATTTTTAGGATTTAAAAGAAATAATTTTTTATAAAAATAAAAAAAGAATAAAAATAAGTAAATAGGTCCAATTTGAAGGCTGAAGCGCCAACTGCTGCTTTTCTGGCGTCGACAGGGGCGCCGTAGGGCCTACGTTCTGCTTTGTCTCAAGTGGCTCACCGCTTTGTACCTTCTCACTATCACAGGGCTTTTCTTTTCCTATCGCTGTCCTTGAGCCGGTTTTTTATGAGCTTGCACCGATCGAATTGTGACACAACGGGCCTTTTGTTGCGATGCTTTATGCTTTGTGCCAAAACGATCCTTATTTATGTGATAGATTATAGTGCCATACTAGGTATTGAGTCGAATGTCAATTTCATGTCATGCGTCCTGACAACTAGCACCTGAAGAGGGAGACTTGATCAAATATTCCGAATCCTATATTTATAAACCTGCCTTTTTCTGCGACCGTTCGCTAGCTGCCAACTGCAAGCAGCATCGATCATAAAAATATCCAATAGAGAAATGAGAAAAAATCTAACAAGTAGGTGAAAGGATGAAAGGCGAGAGGTCGGCGGTGGTGAGGACGATGGGGCTGAGGGCCTGGGGGCTGAGGATGAAGGGGGTGAGGAGCTGGGGCGAGAGGACGATGGGCGACAGTAGGATGGGACTCAGCACGAACGGGTTCATGATCCCCGGCGACAGGACGAAGGGCGAAAGGAGGTTCGGCGACAGGATAAACGGGTCCATGAGGGCCGGACCTATTTGGTGTCAGAGCCCCATTCAGTGGCAGAAGGAAGGGGAATAGGCTTACTGAGCACGAAGGGGGCGAGGAGGTAGGGATTGAGGACGAATGGGGTGAGCATGGTGGGCGTGAGGATGTAGGGCTCCATGTTGTAGGGGGAGAGGATGCGGGGGCTCATCACTTGCGGAGAGAAGATGAACCCGCCGATGGCTGAGGGGGACAGGATGATGGTGTTGAAGAGGCCTGGCCAATTGGAGCAGACTTTGCTGGAGCCAGAATTAAGGGAGAGGGAGGAGTGAACCGGGCGTAAAGACGATGGGCGTGAGGACGAAGGGCTTGTTGATGATGTGAGCTCCGATGGCCGGCGCTAGCAGACGTCGCTGGAAATCTTTCGTGACACCCGTGGGCCTGAAGATTGTTTTTTGACCCAGGTCTATATAGATGATGAAAACTTATGCATAATCACCCCTCTCCATTTTATAAAGAAAAAGAAATGAACTGGATGATGAAGTCGGTTTTGTCGGTGGTGAGCCCATCTTGGTGGAGTTTGATGTCACGCAGAGCGGCAAAGGTGGCAATATAGCGACGAAGTTGACGCTCTCGGCCAGCCTTGCTCCTCTCCTTTGCGTACGCTTCCAGGCCCCATTTCTGCCACACCGACTATCTTTTTCAAAGGCACTGGCCAAACTTCCTCTAATATTTTTCAGCTTTTCTAAAATTCAACATTTTCAGGTGCACTTTAAAAAAATAGATTTACGGCGCAAAAGAGCTGAAATTCAGTGCATAAAAAGGTGCCTAAACACAAATTTTTCAAAACAAACAAAAGGCTTTCACAAATGCTCATCAACTTTCTTTGTGCCAAACTCCTTCCTCAAAAAACTTGAATAAAAATTCCTAAAAAAAGAAGCTCTCACGTTGCCCAGGGGGTCGTCGGGGAGCCGTTTGCCGAAGGCCAACTGAAGCTGGTCCATGTCCATGGTGGCGTAGCCCTGGTCGTGCATGTCGTCCAGCTGGTCCTCCGTCAGACTGCGCAGCTCCTTCACCACCTTCTTCATCAGCGGCTGCCAGTCCGGGCCCAGCATGGCTGTCAGATTCTCTGGCGTCAGAAAATTCAAGCCCCCCGCCCCCGCCTCTAGGCTCAGGCTGGCGTTGCCGGAGCGAGACTCCAGGTCCGACACTATGTCCTCCATGATTGGGCCTGCGCCTGCCAATGAATCATGCGGAATTAGCTATTGGTTTTTGCGCATTATTTGTTTACTGGGACCAATACTTCTGATGAAATTTTTGTAAAACTAGTAACAAAGTTTTTAAATCAAGTTTGTGACAAATTATGTCGGATAAGAAAAAATTGCATAACATTTAAATATTGCTGTCCAAAAATTAGTGCATTTTTTTCGTTAAAAAGTATGCTTTCATATTTCCTGTTGTTGGGGCGTGGGAGTGTGGGGAGCCCGGAGACGGTAGCACTCGTTGCGAGAGCCGCTTCCCTCCTTCCCCACTTCGTACACCCCACGCCCATTGGTCCCCGACCTTTCCCGCCAACCCCCCAGACACAGCTTGCCAATCGGGCTCCACCTATTCACTTCTCTCTCTGCCCCACACTTTTGGAGCGCCTTCTAAGAAAAGCTTGGTGGTGGTGGTTTTGTGCTTGCGCAACACCGCAACCTTCTCCGGCTTTGTCAAGGCCTCCAGCCTCTGCAAGAAGCGCATCTCCATCCTCACCAACATCTCGCACACCCTCAACAATGCCGTCAGGGCATAGGATTTCAACATCCTCATCCCCTCCCCTCCCAATCTACCACTTCCACCTCGACAGCATTGAATGGAGCCTGTATAGCCAGGGGAAAGGACTTCGGAAGGGACACCAGCTGCAGCAACTTTGCCCCACTTTGCAAGCTCAGCTCAGGTGCCCAACCTCTCCTTCCTCCTCTTCTACATCCCCCTTGCTTGCCATGGACTTCACCAATGAGGATGTTGCCATCTCCAAGCACACCCACTCCTGTGTTGTGCTGGAAGACAGCCCCTGCAACAACCTCATCTGCCCCATCCTCTCCCATCACTCCACCCGTCTCTGCTGTCAGCAGTGTGACAAGATCCTCTGCATCAGTGGAGCAGGCGCCTACTTTGTGCCCAGCGGGTCCTCATCCACTACCCTCTACAAAACTGCCCTCCACGCCTTCCGCTCCTTCCGCATTGACCCCTCCAACATCCTCCCATGCTACACCTGCCCGCGCTGCAAGATTGCCAACAACTGCGAGCCTCGCCCCTTCGTCCACCAGCTCTTTGACCTCAAGCTCTACTCTAACTCCAGCTGTACCTACTCCTTCATCCGCAAGGCCATGCCCCAGCTCACTGTCATCACCAACAACCGCAGCCCGGCACATGGACCTCCGGATGAGGTGGACCTGGAGCAAGGAGAGCAAGAAGATGAGCGTGGAGACAAGGAGGAGCTGGGGATGCTGGGGATGCTAGATGACACAGGCTCAGGACTTGCGGACCAACGCTTCCCAGAAGAATGCTGCGTCCTGGAGCACCAACAGCAGTCTGGCATCTCCAAGAAGCAGTTTTGGCAGCAGCGCTACACGGATGCTCATCTCACCTATGACACTGTCAATGCCCGGGAGGCTATGACAAAGGATGAGCAGAAGCACGCCAAGGTCGACCTATGCCATGCAGCCATCAAGATGGAGAAGGCAGAAGAGCATCTGGAGGAGGAGACTTGCCAAGAGGAAGCCGCCACCCATGCCCAAGCCAAGGTGGAGGAGGAGGAGTGTCAGTGTGTACGGGACAAGGTGGAGGAGACCAACTGCCAGGAGTGCCTTGCAGACCTTGCCAAACTCAACCACTCCACGAGGACATTGTGGACCCCGACACCCTCATCATCTCCACCAACCCCGCCCAGTGCACTGGCCACTTTGCCTCCAACGCCAACCTCACTCATCCAACTGCCACAGAGCCTCAAGAACCTCAGGAGCTTCAGGAGCCCCATGTGCTCCAGAAGCTGAAGGAGCGACTGGAAGTTCAGGACAAGGTCATCGCCAACCTCCGCATCCACTGCTCCAAGCAGGCTTGCCTTTGCATCGCTGCCAAAGCCCAACTCCAAGAGCTACAAGCTGGAGAACAGGATCTTGGGCAACAAGTAGAGCTCCAACAAGAAGACCAGATCAAGACTCAAGCAGAGCTGGAGCGCCTCCATACCCAGAACCTCGTCGCCCAACAGGCCCAGGAATGGGAACACAAGGAGGCCCAGAAGGCCCTGCAAGCTGTTCAAGATCGTCTTCAGCATCTGGAGCAAGAGTTGGCATGGAAGGAAGCAGCATACCGAGACAACAAGGTCCAGGTCACTGCCGTCCTTGACAACCTCTGTATCGACAACATCCACCTCCAGCGTCAACTGGCCACTGCCAAGAGCCAGACTCTGCCGGCCGCCACCTCTATGCCTGACATGGAGCAACCTGCCCCACCCCGGACTCAAGGCCTCACCGACCAGAGCCCAGGAGTGGCACAGCAACCTGCTCTCTTCTCTGGCTCCCAGCCACACCCCTTGCCATCCAAGAGCCTCTTCAGTCACCTCCAGCAACCTCCTGCCCACCACTTCAACAGCAAGAACCTCTCCGGGTTCCCCATCTGGCTCAAGTGGTGGAACCACTACTACCACTCCAACCACAAGATGAGCAACATGGACAAGCTGGAGAAGCTCATGGAGTGCCTCAAGGGACCAGCCAAGATGGCAGTCGCCTGGTGCCAGAACTTCGAGGAGAAGGACTATGACAATGCCCTGGCCATCCTCAAGGACAATTACGGCAACACCTCCACCCAGAAGACCAAACTTCTGTGATCCCTGGAGTGCATGGAGAAGATGTGCAACAACGCCACCGCTGAGGCCCTCTACAACCTTGCCTACAACTTCCATTGCATTGGAGTTCAGCTTCATCAGCATGGAGTTCAAGATCTGGACTCCCATGCCCTCCTCCTCTTTGAGAAGCTGCCGGACTCCATGGTGCTAGACCAGATGAACTCCCGCGCTCGTGCCAACCTCTCCCTGAAGATCGGCTATGACGAGCTGGTCAACATTTGCCGCATCGAGGCCAAGGCCAGAGCAGCTGCCCGAGGAGCCCTTCCCTGCACCCGCAACAACCCCCCATCCACCTCCTCCACCCATCCAACCAACCGCCCTCAGCCCATGCAGCACAATCATCCCTACTCCAGCAACTATCTTGCCAACCCATCGGCCCCCAACTCCAAGGAGTCCGTGGGGCCCCAGAATGGGGGCAAGAAGCGTCGCCAGAAGCGGGGCCAGTGTGGTTCCCAGACCTCCACTCCTCCCTCCACACAGCAGCCTTCCCCGGCCAAGCACCTTCACTCCCTCAAGAAGGACAAGAGCCAGTGCTGCTACAGAGGTGAGCTGATGGATCCATCACCCACTGCCATCTCTGTGATGGCAAACACATGGTCCATGAGTGCCAGGTCTACAACACCCCCACCAAGAAGCTACAGAGGGCCAAGGCCATCCCACTCTGCTACAACTGCTTGCGCCAAGGCCACGGATGAGACGAGTGCCACAACCATGGATGCTGCTGGGAGTGCAACAATCTGCACCACACCATCCTCCATTCTGTCCTCTCTGCCCAAGGCCAGTCAGCCAACCTCCACCTCTCCGCCACCAGAGACTCTCCCAAGCTTCCCTCCATCATTCATCCCATCTTCTCTCTGGGAGTGCTGGGGCGAGTGCAGCACAGCAAGGGTACAGTGATGCTGGACAATGGCTCCAGCTACACCTGGTGTACGGAGGAGCTGGTGTTCGGCCTCAGCCTCAAGGTCGTCGGCTCCATCACTCTGCAACTCTCCATTTCCCACAGCTCCATTCACCGCAACATCAAGGCCAAGATGGTGAAGATGTTCCTGTCCGGCAACCAGTCAATGATGGAGATCACCGCCTGTGTCACAGAGAGCATCACCACGCCTGTCACCATTGGCGGCATCAACCTCCCAACACAGCCCTTCCTTGACCACGGCCTCCAGCCCACACGCATCCTCAACTGGCCCAGCAAGGCCAAGCAGGAGAAGATCCTGGACGTCCTCATCAGCCTGGACTTCCTGCGTGCCTTTGAGGGCCCAGGAGTGCCTTGCCAGGATGTCATGGGCCTCTCCATCTACTCCTCTGCCTTTGGCACTCACCTCTCTGGACCCGCCCCTGCCCAGACTACCACCCACATCCTACCTGCCTCCTCCTCTCTACAACTCTCCTCACCTTCACTTCATCAGCTGGTGGAGATGCAGATGGGACTCTAGGTGGTGGGGCTGGGAGGCAAGGACATGTTGACCAAGTGCGAGGACTGCAGCAGGGACCTGGACAACTACAAGGTTGGCATCTGCAACAACTGCAAGCTTGCCGCCAAGTTCAACATCCAGCGCAAGGAGGACGGCCGCTTCACCCTTGCCCTCCCCTTCAAGTCTGGCACCTCCTCTCTCCCCTCCAACCGCCAGACTGCCTTTGCCCATCTACAGCATCTGGAGGCCAAGCTCACGCCCCAGGAGAAACAGCTGCACTATGCGGAGGTTGACAAGTTTGAGAAGAGTGGCATCGTGGAGCCGGTGGACGAGTCCAAGACCCCGGGAGCCATGATCCAGTACCTGCCTCACCGCCCTGTCTTCAAGCACACGGCTGCCTTCACCAAGTGCCGCCCCGTGCTGGACTGCTCTGCCTCCACCCACAATGGCCAAAGCCTCAACGACAACCTCTGCACCGGCCACAACTGCCTCACCAACCTGCTGGACATCCAGTTCCAGTTCTGCCTAGCCAAGCACGCTTTGGTGGTGGATGTCTCAGCAGCCTTCTACAGCCTGGAGGTGAAGGAGTAGGATCAAGACGCCTTCCGCATCCTCCTGCCTGCAGGTCCCCTGCACCCCTTCTCCAAGACCAACCTCCGCTGCATCCACTTTGCCTGATTGGTCATGGGCGCCACCTGCTCCCCCAACCTCCTTCTCGCCTGTCTTGACCAGCTGACTAAGGACGCCCTCGCCTCTGGCCCCACCTACAGCCTCACCCAGGATGAGCTCAAGACCCTCACCAACCACTTTTACATGGACAACAGCATCTTCAGCTTCAGGGAGGAGGAGGAGGGAGCACGCCTGGCACAAGGCCTGCAGAAGCTCTTCGCTGCAGCTCAGCTCCATCTCCGCCAGTTCTGCTCGGACCTGCTGGGCACTCTCCACAACATCACCTTGGAGGATTGGGAGGAGTGACAGGAGGTGCGGAACTTAGGCCTTGTCTGGAACACCAGCCTTGACACCTTCCATCCCTTTGCCCCCAACTACTCTGACATCATCGACAACAAGCTCACCAAGCGCCAACTCCTCTCCGCCTTCTCCCACATCTACAACCCCTTTGGACTCCTCGCTCCCCTACTCCTTGCACCATGCCTACTCTTCCAAGTCACCTTCAACACTGGAGATGGGTGGGAGGAGCGGATAGGCCAAGACTACCTCACGCATTGGAAGGGGATGCAGAAGGAGCTGGAGTGGGTCACGGAGGTGGAGCTGCCGCGCCAAGTGTTCCAGAGCCCGGATGCCCCCTGTGACCTCGTCATCTTCTCCGACAGGTCCAAGTCCACCTATGGGTTCGTGCTCTATGTTCTCCAGGCTGGCCTTCCACCCTCCTTCCTCTATGCCCATTCATGGCTGGTGCCTAAGAACCAGAAGAGCCTCCTCGTCACCGTCCCTTGGATTGAGCTGTGGGGAGCGCTGCTGGGTCTGCGTGTGGCTGCCGTCATCGCCGACAAGTTCCAGTCCAAGCCAGGCCAAGTCTTCCACTTCATTGACTCCAAAATGCTGCTCTACTGGATGGAGGAGTGAGGAACCCTGTGGGCCTATGAGAGCAAGTGTGTTCGGGAGATGAAGGAGCTGGACAGGAAGCTGGGCGGCATCAGCCGTTGCTACATGCTGACCACCAAGAATGTTGCCGACTACGTCACTAAGCCCCGCCTCTTCAAGGACCTCTCCACTTTCCACAACGGGCCCAACTTCCTTTGCCTGCCCCGGGAGCAGTGGCCAGCCTGGAAAGCAGGCCTGGACTACAAGAGCAAGGTGCCAGAGGATTAGCAGGCTTCCTCTTTTGCATGCTCCTCAACCATGGCTACTCTGGCTGGGTGACGGAGCAGGAGAAAGAGGTGGTGTTCATGCAACTGGTGAAGATGGAGCAGACGCGTTCCTGGCCTGGCCTCACCAAGGCCATCCAGGAGCAGAAGACCTGCCCACACAATATTGTCTGCTCACTCAACCTCTTCGTGGACGGTGCCAGCATCATTCATCTGGGCACCTGCATCACCAACCATCAGCCCTACCTCCTACCCGGCCACTCCCATCTTGCCCAACTCTGCCTACTCCAGACTCATCAGCGCCTCCTTCATCCCCCTCTATGGACCACCCTAGGATGAGTATGGGAGCAGTGCTGGCTGACAGGTGGACTGTGGCTAAGAAGGCAGTGAAGCTGTGCGCAAAGTGCAAGTAGTATGGCCCTATGCTTCCCAAGCCCTCCGCCGGCCTCCTCCATGACAACCAACTCAAGTGTGGCCTTCCAGCCTTCACTCACGTCCTCATCGACCAGCTAGGACCCATCAAGAGCTATGCCAACAGCTACTCCAGGCCCAAGAAGTGGTGGGTGCTACTACTCACCTGTGTTGTCAGCCATGCCATCCACCTGGAGCTCCTTCAAGCCTACTCCAGGAGGCGGTCATAGAGGCTCTGCTGCATTTCTGGGCCAAGCGTGGACTGTGCACCGGCACCATCTACTTGGACAGGGCCACCGTTTTCACAGGCCTTGTGGCCACCCTCCATGCCTTCACCACCAATCACCAGCTCAAGTTCTTCTTCTCTCCAGTTTGAGCGCCATGGTGGAGTGGAGTGGTGGAGCAGCTGGTGTCCCTCATCAAGAAGAGTTTGTGCCCCACCCTCTACAAGAGCCGCCTCAACAACTTCCCCTACTCACCCTCCTCACCGACATCGAGGCTGGCCTCAACTCTTGCCCCCTTCTCCCCCTCACCCATGCCCCCAATGACCTTCAGCCTCTCACCCCTGCTCACCTCCTGGGAGGAGATGCCAGCTTCAACCTGGCCCACTACCAGACCTTCACCTACTCACAAGGCATTCCTCGCCATCTTTGCAACCTGGCCCGCCTTCTCAGCGACTCCCAGGACATCTTCTGGAGCTGCTGGCACCTGGAGTACAAGCACTGGCTGGTGGAGTGCGGCTTTGAGCAAGGACTCTGCCGTCTCCCTCTCCAAGGCCTATCTCCTGGCCAGTCCCAAGCCTCGACAGGAGTGGAAGCTGGTGTGGGTGGTGAAGAAGTACATGGGCAAGGATGGAGTCTGCCGCTACGTCTGCATCATCGACAGCTCCGGCTACCTCTCCAACCACTCCATTTCCCACCTCCTGCCTCTGGAGGCTGAGGTGGGGGAGGAGGATCAAGTCCCAGCTGACATTGCTCATCCAGTCCCTGGCGAGATCGAGGAGGAAGCTGACAAGTTGAGTGGGGAGCTGGCGGGTTCTGCCCGTACACGCGGCCTTGCCTTCAACCCCTCATCCATCATCGACCACAACTACTGCTGACTCTCCCCCTTCCCACTTCAGCCTATTCCCTTTCTTCTTTTATCCTTTGTTTTGCTCCAGGCCCCTTTTAGCCTCCTGTTGAGCCTTAGCATATTCTTGTGGCCTAGTTTCAGTCTAGGGCCCTCCTCTGTCGCCTTTGGGGCACTCTTCACCATCAGCTTCTTGTTCATGCTTTGCATGGTGATTATTCCTCTTTCCCGCTCTGCTGTAAAGAGGCCTGGGAGCAACTGTCGGGGCGTGGGAGTGTGGGGAGCCCGGAGATGGTAGTACTCATTGCAAGAGCTGCTTCCCTCCTTCCCCACTTTGTACACCCCACACCCATTGGTCCCCAACCTTTCCCGCCAACCCCCCAGACACAGCTCGCCCATCGGGCTCCACCTATTCACTTCTCTCTCTGCCCCACACTTTTGGAGCGCCTTCTAAGAAAAGCTTGGTGGTGGTGGTCTTGTGCTTGCGTGACACCGCGACCTTCTCTGGCTTTGTCAAGGCCGCCAGCCTCTGCAAGAAGCGCGTCTCCATCCTCACCAACATCTCGCACACCCTCAACAATGCCGTCAGGGCATAGGATTTCAACATCCTCAACCCCTCCCCTCCCAACCTACCACTTCCACCCCGACACCTGTATTCGCCCAAATAACGTCCTATCTCACCCGAGGCTCCCATGATGAAGTTGAGCATATGGTCTTGGTCCCCAGTCTTCAGGCCACTCTTTTGCAGAAGCTCTGGCAGGGACAGCAGCGAGCTCTTGGCTGGCAATCAATCGATGATGTGAGCAGCTTTCATAATTCTACGGCCCAAAAGCGTACACTTAAAGAAGCTGAAGAGGTCAGGGCTGAGAATGCCGGTGCTTTCCTTGCCCGGCACGATCGGGAAGAGCCGGGGACTGGCAATGCGTGGAGAAGCATCATCTTCATCCAATTTCTTGCCGCTAAGCAGGGCATAGAGAGCCCGCACGGTTCCGCTCACGTTTTCAGCCTCCATTTCGTTTTTTTAGCCAGCAGAGCAAAGTACCTTGAATTGAACCAAGTTGTTCTCTTCCTTTTGGCTCGAAGTCTGGTTGTCTAAGTTTTGCCTGGAAAAATAAAACCGTGGGTGCAGAAAGGTTGCTAAACTGACGATGCATACCCGGGATAGGTGAGGTTGTAGTAAAGGCGCAGGTACTTTTCCTGCCAGGTTTTAGCCTGAAATATTGTTAAACTCACGAACGAACAGTAAGAAGCAATCGAGTGGCACCTCAAAAATGCGATTAAGCTTTTGGTAGGCAGAGGAGTAGTCTTTGGTTGGATCCGACTCCAAAGCTCGTCGTAAAGACTTGCTCAGTCTTTTCTCATCCACGCCTCGACTCAGCTTCCGTTTCAGAACTATACCATAATTCCATGCAATCACGAAGGCGGTCTTCATCTGTTTTTAATAAATTCACTTTCCCCGGATAAAAATTTCCTTCCGCTCCCAGTTGCTAGAGAGCAAGGCTTGTTTAAAATCTAAGCAATATTGATTTGATGTGCCAGAACACAGAGTCTAGGTCTGAATGACTGAAGAAAATGAGGGGAAACGGGTAACCGGCAAAATACTGGGCGATGAGTTTGGAAGCAAAGCCGCTGTTGCCAGAGTCCTTGTCCTCCTCCGACTCCTTGGAGGAGGGCAGTTGAGCTTCTGGCTCATTGAGGACGAGCCTTTCAATTTGACGCTTCGCCCTCCTTGCTCTTCGAAGACGGCCCATTTGCTGGATCGGCGCTGCAACAATCTCCTGCCTTTTTCACGCATTCCCTTACCAGAAAGTCACGTTTACAGGGTTAGGAATCAGATTCTTAGATGCACTAGAAATCATTTTAGAATCAAGGAAAGTGAGCAATAGTCTGCAATTGAGCAGTTGAGCAAGGAATGTCTACAATTGTGTCCTTTGCCAACTCGATTAGACTCCCCAATCGTCACTTTACACGCTTGCAATGAAATGGTATTTTAAATGCTAATGAAATTTGCTTTTCAATTGCTCGGGGTGACCCAGAGGAGGAGGAGAGCAGGAGCAACCGAGAGGAGCGCGTTGGATGCGATTGTAGAAGGCCTCAAGGATGAAAATGGGCCGAAGACAGCGAGCGTAAGCGAACAGATCTTTGGCCAGCCGGCAGCACTGCTCCCCCACCTTTCGCTCATACTTCGGCAGCACCCGCAGCGCTTGCGTCCCCGTAGCTCCCATCATCTACCGCCAAAAGATCATCGCTTTCTTTCTAACCATTACGAAATGAAGCCTTTACATTCACTGTTGCTTTTTTAGAGCTAACATCAAGGTCCAATTAGGTTTTCTTGCGTTATCTTTAGCGAACGAGCCTTGCCTATTCAACTTTTCGTAGTGCACTGGCGCGGCTTGGCCAAATTGAGAAAGTTGTAAGTGTAAAAGGAAACCGCTCCCAGACTTTCCTTGTACCACTTCTCGAAGATCTGCAAAGACTCCTCCTTGCTCAGCTCCTGCTTCGGCAGCTCCGCCTAAGTTAAGCCTTTTTTGATACCTATTTGTGTGAAATCTGGAAAAACCCGAGCGCATGCGAAGAAGGAGACGGTCAAAATAAGAAGCCACCGTCCCCGCATCGTAACCTTTTTCAAAAATCAAGTTGTCAGACTGATACCGGCCAATGAGTGTTTAGGCGTCAAGAGTGTTGAGTGAGTGTAACAGCGATTAAAACATGCTTAGGGTCAGAAAATCGCTCCCTCCGAACTAATCACGCCACCTCCCCTTCTTACCCTCTATTTCAGCCCCACCCCGCCCGCGCCGATTGATTTGCGACTTCTGAGCCCGTTTTTGTAATGTGATGCTGAGCGGGGGAAGGAACTAAGAAAAGGCGGAAGAAACTCCACCGCTGATCCCTAGTTTTGGTTTTGTACACCCGTCACAATGTCAATTGTAGAGCAGCCTTCTGCTCGGTTGAATATCAGGCTCACAAAAACTCCATAACCCAGCTCCAACCATCCATCCAACATAGGCCACTCAAAAAAGCTCACCTGCACCTCCCAAGGCAAGGCCAGAGAACAAAGGGCCAGGTGTGCAGGAGCTGATGAAGTCCGGCCTTTGCTTGCACAGACGAGGCCCATTAGCTAGCTGCCTTAAAAGGCTCTTCTCTGCCGCTACTCCGCATCCCTCCAGCCTCTTCCGTCCAGCAGATCCACTTCTCCTCCACAGCTCTCCACCATGCGTCTCACCGCTGCCCTCTTCATGCTTCTGGCTGTTCCAGCCTTCCTTTCCACTCCCTTGGAAGAGGACAGGGCTGGCGTTGTAGGTCGGCTCCGTGGAGAGCAAGTACATCCAGAAGCGCTTCGTGATGGACTTCTTCAAGCAGTCCAAGGAGGCCATCATGAGCAGCTTCCAAGTGGTTGGAGGCCAGATTGAGTCGGGGCGGCTCCAAGAGGGGTTCAGCCCCTTTCCAGATGGGCAAAGCCTGGCAGTGCGGAGCTGAGCTGAACCTGCGCGATGACCTGGCAGCGGCCAAGGCTCAGGCGGCTGAGCTGCAGCTTCAGGACGACCTGAAGGAGTGCGCCGTGCTCCTCGGCCCCGAGCTCAGCAAGGCCTACCTCGCCTTCAACACCGGCAACACCTTCGCGGCCGCCAGCACCGTCTACGGGGCTCGCGATGAGTTCAAGCAGTAGGGAGGCTTCTTTCCTAGGCCCATAGTTGTTGGATTAGAGACTTTCAAAGGTGCATGGATGAGCTGGTGGAGTACCGGCCTATCGCTGCGGACCTGCGGGAGTCCTTCCAGGCCATCTACGACTGCACCTTCAAGCCGCATGCCTAGATCACTTGAGAGTTGAAACATTTGGACAGCTTTCTATTTTGCATCTGATTTGACTAAAAAAATGAGCGCTCATAATTCTCAAACTCTCATTTCGCGCACTGCGCGCCGAAACAAATTGCTACTGTCAAAGAAGCAGATTCCACTGGTATTTGATGAAGTTTTTTGTCTTTAAATTCGGGTTTTTAAGAGCTTCAATTTTGCTTTGGCGATGGTATCAATTACAAGTAAGGAGAGACCAAGATTGTTTTCTATTTATTTTTAACGCAGGAGCTTTTGAGCTTCGGAGAGATATGGTGGAGTGGATGAACAGGGTGAAGCACACAATAATGGAGTGGATAATAAAGTTAATCCCTTTTCTGTGGAGTGGATGAAGGGCGGTGCACAATCAAGGAGTGGACAATAAAGTATCTCTCTTTGCTGGCCTAATGACCTTCAAACCGCTTACTTAGCCTGAAGGTAGCTACTACAACTGTAATACCTCATTTGCATTAACTCCAGAGAAATAGCGAGAATTATTTTTTTCGCATTTTCTCCTCTCTGTTGTATTGATGGAATATCACTGCAATGTAGCGAATGCCGAATCATGTTAGATCAACCTTTTTTCCAGGAAAAAGCATGAGCTCATGCTTTTGCATGCTTTTCAACAGAATCCAAGCCTACACTACCTTCATCGTATCATTGTGGGGAGGGTAGTGGGACGGAAGATATTTCGTCTGACAGCACAATAGGCCATCATATAAAGCCTTTCCTAGAAAAGCTTGCTTGTTGGTCATTGCCGCAAATTGGATGTCAAAGCAGTGCTCTTGTGCCAATGGGCTTAGCCTCAGCCATATGACAATTTACTATTTTGAGCAGTGAAAGTGGAGAACGTGGTTTTCAGAAATAAAATCTGAAGTGACCAATTCAAAGGTTGCCAATGCACTCCCACCACTTAGCAATACGCCTCTCAATTATAGCTTTTCACGGTTCCCTTTTAAAGTCTAAAACAAGTGAGCTGCAAAATCTGCGAACAAATTGAAGAGTTGGTAGTTAATGGTGAACCTAGCAGGCTGCAAGCCGTCGTTACCTTCGCATTGGACGAGCGCCAGTTCTCCACCAGCCCAGTCTACAATGCCACTCAGCCAACTCAGCTGCACTGTGCCCAGATGCTTCTGCAACTTGTTAGCATTTCGACAGGAGCCGTGTAGGGATCAATTTTCTTTTGCAATCAAGTTTCCCCACTTGTGTCTAATCCTGAGGAGATGATAGAAAAGCAGCTGCCAAGGCCGCTCCCTAGCCTACCAGGAGGTAAGCGGAACCTGCCTCATATTTGCGGATGCCCACTGGAACTTCTCCACCACAGCCAAGCCGCAACCTTGGCGCCTATGGACCACACCCAGTTCCCCTTCATTCATTTGCCCAGCTAAAAAGCCAACATATGCTGATGCAGAAACCTGCTCTCTGAACAGCCTCGTCAACCAGTTTGTCAACGAATCCACCTACCAACTCATCAACGCAGGTTTGATCGTCTTGGACGCCAGAGTTGATGGAAGCAATAGAGTTCGCAGATGAATGCGGCAACCCCCAGCCAGGCTCGATAGTCACTGCCAGCTGCAGCCAAGGCCATGAGGCTGTCACTGCTCTCGCAGCATCCTGCGAAGCTGAAGCGGCCTGGAATGTTTCTGGCCTGGCCTGCGCATGTCCTCAGGGTAACCTTCAAGGTATCACGAACTTTCGTTCCCAGGAACTTTCGTTCCCGAACTTTCGTTCCCAAACTTTCGTTCCCCGAACTTTCGTTCCCAAGAACTTTCGTTCCCGAACTTTCATTCCCAAACATGTTTCTGCACTTCGAAAATTGAAACAAGCATAAATTCATGGTTTTTCAATGAAACCAGCTGAATTTTGACCTGAAGATTCGTCTGCATGGTATTTTGAGGATGTTATAAGAAATTTACAAAATATTTATTATTTCCCTGTTTATGACAAAAACCTAAAGTCTTGATGTTTCAAAAATTGAAATAAGCATAAATTCATGGTTTTTCAATGAAACCAGCTGAATTGTAACCTGAAGATTCGTCTGCATAGTATCTTGAAGATGTTATAAGGAATTTACAAAATATTTATTATCTCACTATTTATGACAAAAAAACTAAAGCCTTGATGTTTCAATAATCGAAACAAGCATAAAACCATCGTTTTTCAATGAAATCTGCTTAATTTTGGCATGAAAATCTGTCTGTCTGATTCCTTGAAACAAGGCTGCGCATCTCATGGTGACAGCCGAGAATACCTTGCTTGAAATCAGTGCCTCGATTGAGTAAAAGGAATACTAAAACTGGGTACTCTCGGGAACGAAAGTTCGGGAACGAAAGTTCCAGGGAACGAAAGTTCGGGGAACGAATGTTCGGGAATGAAAGTTCGGGAACGAAAGTTCCTGGGAACGAAAGTTCGTACAACCCCTTTCAATCATACCTGAGCTCTCAGTGCCCAGCAAGTTCTCGCATGGTCTCTCTCTCTGATTTGCTACCTCTCCTTATTATGGTTTTTAGACCTTTGTGACCCAGCCATCATCCAAGTGAACCATACTCAGCCAGGTAGCCTCCAACTGCTCGGTGAGTGCCTCCTAGCAAGATTTACATTCTTTACGAAATCGAATTGAAGGAGTGTGCAATGAAACAAAACTGGGCAGCCAGTATGTTGCTTTGTGCGAGAGTGGATACGTGGCTTCCTCTGGCCTCACTTCCACCTGTCAGACAATCGGCAGCTGGGACCAGCCAATCATCGCCTGCCATTGTCCTCCAGGTTTGCTCTCCCTGCTTCTTCCGCTGCAGCAGCCATACTGCCACTCTGATTGCCGATGCCTGCCCCATGAGCGCCCTGACACTGGTCGGTCACAATGCCCCACTCAACAGCCTCAATCCTACTGGTGTCAGAAGCAGTACTCTTGCCTCGGCTGAGACAAAAGCTGCCTAGGAACTTGCGGCCGAGTGGTAGTGGGAACGCGGCTGACCATTAGCTGTCTTGCACTGCATCGGCTCAAGTACGGGCCTACTGCAAACTGCCTAGCCAACGGAACTTGGGACATGCAGCGCTTGCAGTGCGATTGTACGGCCTTGTGCCTCAGCTTGAACTGGAATGAAGGTGAGGAGTTTGCAGACACCTGCGCTCTGGCTGACATCAGTTTACCCTCTGCCTCTGCGGCCACTGTGAGCTTTAAAGAGGCCAATGGTCAAGTGGTGGCTCATGCTGAGCGAGTGGGCCCACAAGGTTCGCAGTCTCTGCTCATTCGCAGTTCAAGCAGTTATTGTGAAGGCAGAGAACTTTGATCCTTTGATCTTTAAAAAGGCTGGCAAATACAGGAGTGGTCTCGGTCGCGTGCAAGGCGAACCAGTGCAAGATTCATCCGACCAGCGCCAAGTGCGTGGGCCAGGGCAGATGGAGTTCAAGCACGCTTTCCTGTTCATCAAGACTCATTCCGGATTATCAATCAATATTCTATCTCACATCTGATGCTCTCAATGCAGGCGTACACTGCCCGACTTGTGGGACCTTTACAGCCTCCAGCATCTACAAGTATGCCACAACACCATCAAGAGCCGCCAATATGGTGCGGAGGGAGGAAACAGCGGCGCCTGTGAGCAGCCTTTTAGTTGAGGAGTGCACCTGGATTTACACACCGACGCGTAAGTATCGAGTGAGCGTGCGGTACTGGCGCATGGTGCTGGACAACAGCTATGACGTCGTCAACTTCTATGACCACCGAACGGGAGGGCTTCAGAAAAGGTCCAACTATTCTCAATGTTTGTCAGCCATTCGCTCATTCGGTGGAAGATTTAGTTGGACTGGAGGCAAGGCAAAGGCTGTGAAACCATTCCCCTCCAGATATCTGAGTGGACTGCGCATCCACTACAGGTCCGGCAGCTACGGCAACCGGGATGGCTTCAATTTTCGCATTGAAACTCTTTAAGGCCGACATTACTTTCTTGCAGCTAAGCATTTATCTTGCTTCTAGGGTTGTGCCGTGATCAAGTTTGTGTTTGACTGTTGTAGCTTCTGGAGCGCTAGGGGAAATTTGCAAGCATGAGCAATGCGTAACCTAAACACAAAAAATATTTATTATATTTTTTAAATTTTAAAAAAATATAGTTTTCAAACGCAACATACATCTCATGCTATGCATCTCAGACCTCCATGCAAATTTCAGCCAATTTCGTTGAAAAACTGCCGAATTACAAATTTTCACGATTTTTAGCCAATTAATTTTCAGCGGACTTCGGAACTTGGACTGCCCTGCTTTCTGCGTCATTTTTTGCGGCCATCTTGTCTCATTAGGTGAGACAGCTATTGAAGGGTTTCTAATAAAACAATTGGTCTCCCCAGATTTTGCCCTGCTAAGAAGGAAAAGAATGGCGAGGAGGATGAGTGATTGAAGCTGCCTTGGTGGGAGAAAATAGGGCCAGTGTGGGCGCCCCCGGCAAGCGTTGGAAGCCTAGCCCAACCAGCCCCATCAGAAGATGCCTATTGTGTTAAAGCCTAAACACATCCAGCTCTTCCTCTGCAGCAATCATGACGCCCAGCCCTAATGTGCCTTCGCTGGGGACAATTGCCTCTGCGTAGGCGCCCCCTTGGACTGTGCTGAAAATTGCTTCAGCTCTGCAATAACAAATTAAGCACTAGAATCGGCTGTCCGAGCTCTCACGTGTATACTGTAGTTTGATAGATACTCCTATTTCATTTCATTTTGCACATCCATGTCTGTCATTTTATGCATAACATGTTAAATGTTAGATGGGAATTTTAGTCCAGCTATTTTGAAAAAATTCGTTTACGGCCATCAATGCGCGAAAAATTAAATATAAGGACGAACTGAAAGCAAAAATCTCATTTGAATTTCTATTTCAGTCAAGTTGGGCATGGCAAATCGTTTTTTGCGACATCAACGCCATGTCAATGGAATGCTAAAAATGCTAGCTGGTTAGATTTTTGCTGTTAAAGTGTTTATATATTCCAATGATTTGCAGTTATATTGCTTTTGAACTTTTCTCTGGCGTCAGGTACTCAAATCGTTATAATCTCTAACGAAGATTGACACTGATCTTTCTGAAGTGGATGACCTAGACAGCTTCTGTTCAGAGATAGGAGGAACAATGGGTGGTGGAAGCTGTTTCTTTTTCTCTGACGTCGAAACTGGCACATGGTTGGTCCTTTCTTCACTTTAGCTGCAGTAGATCCTGACTGGTTGCAGGGGGCAAGCTTGGGATTATTGTAAAGGGCTGCTGGGTAACCATCCACCGGCCGAGGATGTTTTCCGAGCCCGCCTTGCCCACATCCGCAGCCCCGAGTTTGGAGACATATTTTACAGCGAGGCCAATGGCATGGATTACTGGATCGGACTGCACATGGTGGACGGCGCAGAGGATCATCAGGATTTTGTTCGTGCTTCCTAGCGCATTTTGTGCCTAATCAACTGCGCTTTGACCAGACCTATTCCACTTGGATGGACAGCCATACTAATGATTTTGAACGGCTCGCCTGTTTCAATTCTAACGAATTGGGCGCCATTTGGACGGCTCAATTGCCGAAGTCAAGCCGATGCTTTGTTATCAACGATGCTGGCGGCCTCCAACGACCCGGCGATGATTGTTCTACCAACGCCGGCGCCGCCTGCGAATTTCTTCTTGGTCACTTCCACCCATTCCTATTTCCCTCCTTCATGCTCTCCCATTCACAGACACCGAGCCAGTTAGCGGCAACGTTGCGGCCTGCTCTGATCTGCCGCCACTGCCAGTCGAAGCCGTCCCAACAACAACAACGACGACGGAGATGATGCTGGTGACAACGACGACAGCAATGACAACGACTCAGAAGCAAACGACGAAGCTGGTCACAAGCCCGCCTCCACCCACCACCTCTCCTGAGCCAGCCACCACTTCCACAACTCCGCCACCACCTCCACCTACAACTGTGAAGCCCACGGAGCAGCAGACGAGCACAGTGGAGACGACCGCAGGCACCGTCAACGAGGACACCAGCCAGCCCGCTCCCACTATAGCTTTCACCGGTCTCCTCAGCACTAGACGTTGGGGAAGGACAAGGGGGGTGGAAGAGGTTGGGCGCAGGAGCAGCGGCGTGTGTGGCCTCTCGGGGGCGAGTGTTGGCGCTGGGGCACTGCTTCACTGCTGGACTCACCGACGAGAAGCTCACCTTCCACCAGGCCAAAAAATTCTGCAGCAACGCCGGCGGAATGCTCAGCTCTGTTCCCGACGACTTAGCGCTCATGGAAACTTTGAGCAACCAATATGTTCATGGGCCTTTGATCCTTTCCACCTCTTTCCTACAACCTCAAGTTGCAGGGAGTCGGTCTTTGGGTGTTTGCATGGCGGAAAGACGGTAACTGGAAGAAAAAAACATTGGACGGAATCACTGCGGGTTGCTAATTCATTATTTGCATGAAAGGCATCTGAGATAGTAAGAGAGCGAGAGTTGCAGGGCTTCTTAATAACTCCATAAAATGGGCTCCAAACGAGCCTGACGATTTACATGAACAAGATAAAGCAATAATCCATGCCTCAACCAAAAAACTGGCGAATGTTGGGGGCGAAACGCCGAGGCTCGCCCTTTGCCAATTTAGCCTGCGTTTCCTTGCCTGCTTCTATGGTCTTTTGGCCCCTGGACTAAACTGATGGAATTGCAGCGGACACCACGCTAGCAACCAGTACACCAAATCTCCTCCTCACTTCCACGGCCAATCTTCTACCTCATCACACCACCTCTGCCCAAGTTTCCACCATGGAACCTCCAAGCACTTCCTTCACTCCCACCACAACGCCAGCACTGGGTATAGGCATTGCATTATTATCCATCTTCTCACAACAGATTACAAACAAAACAGCCTCTCAGCTTTGTCTTAACAAAAATGCTTAAAAATGACTTGTTGCAGATGAAATAAACCAGAGTACAGCGTTGAAGATGGAAACTACGGCCAAAACAACAGAACAAGTCACTACGATGTTAACCCAGAAAGCCATGGGGACGACAAAGCAAACGGACAGCGCAAGCACGAAGGCGACGACAATCCCAACTTCAAGTGGATTTCCAATGGTGAAAACTTCACCGCTCACCAAGACCAGTTCTATTTCATCAACCACCGCTGTGAGTACCAGTACCACGCTCATCATCACTACCTCCACTACCTCATCCCCAGAAATGAACCATACAACTAGAACGTCCAAAAACACAGCTGCTTTATCCACCTATCTCTACAGTACAGTAGTTGCTACGACCACCTCCTCATCTTCCGTGGCAAGTACTACGCCTTCCCTCCTCACCAGTACCAATCCCTCAGTGACACCTAAAACCACTGACATTCTCAAGACAACAGCAGCAACCTCCACTTACCCCAGCAGTACGCCATTTACTACTTCCCCATCAACCTCAGCTGCAAGCACTACGACAGCCCGCATCACCACTACTACTCCCTCAGAGGCACCTAAGACCAGCAGCAATCTCAAGACAACAACCTCCTCTAATCCCACCAGTACTCCGCTCAGTACTTCCCCGTCAAACTCCGCTGCAAGCACTACGCCAACCCACATCACCACCACAACTACTCCCTCAGTGTCGAGCAAGGCCACTAGCACTCTCAAGACAACTGCAGCAACCTCCACTTACCCCACCAGCACGCCGTTCACTACTTCCCCATCAACCTCAACTGCAAGCACTACGACATCCCACATGACCACTACTACTCCTTCAGAGTCAAGCAAGGCCACTAGCACTCCCAAGACAACTGCAGCAACGTCCACTTTCTCCACAAGCACGACAGTTGCTACTTCCCCATCAAACTCCGAGGCAAGCACTACGCCATCCCATATCACCACTACTACTCCCTCTGAGTCACGCAAGGCCACTAGCACTCTTAAGACAACAGCAGTATCCTCCGGTAACCCCACCAGTACGCCAACCACTACCACTGCAGTATCTCTCGTCACCACAACTACTCCCTCAGAGATGGGCAAGGTCACTAGTACTCTCAAGACAACAGCAGCATTCGCTACTACGCCATACACAAAGGCCACCTCTATCCCATCTGCCTTAGCTGCTAGTTCTCCGCCACCCCACGCCACCACTACTGCACCCTCAAATGGAGTTGAAAATGAGGATGGCGTCCAAGAAGAGTCGAAGTCCCAGGCGGAAGTGTTGGCAGAGCTTCGGCGACCGCTGCAGTACCAGAGAAACGGCAGCGAAGAGCTGTCAGCAGAGGAGTACCTGGAAACGGCCACTGCCACCGAAGGCGACATCGGAATAATCTTCCAGAACACCGTCACCCTCATGCGCTCTTCCTTAGCCTAGATGTAACCATAAAATTTGATTCCAGATGAACGAGATAGCAGAGGAGGTGCTGGAGGCGGCTGGGGCAGGGACGGATAAAGCGGAAGAGCCACGCCTCAGCTACGCTCAAGGGGCCACCGTTATCACCAGCACCCTGCAGGACATGCTTCCTATTGTCCTCGGCCAGCTGCCAGATGAGAAGCTCGCCAAAGCCGGTTTGGTCCTGTCCTCCCACCTGGGAACTCGCACCCCGGTTACTCTGAGAGTATAGGGAGGGGCATGGCATTGTCAGGAGTGTCCTTGGGGGAGCTGATGCTGCGCTGTGAGTATGATGGGGAAGCCTGCGACTATGAGCGGGACTTCCAGCCGCTGTTCGATCGAAAGTACGGCAACTGCTACACCTGGAACGCCAGTCGCCAAGTGAGCGTGGACGGAGGTCAAGGCAGAGGTTTTTCTCCACCTTTTTTCCCACCCATTGCCAGAGTTGCCAGGACTTTACATGGAAATGGAAGTGCATCGTATGGAGTACCTCAGCTTCGTGGACAGCATCGGCGCTCACATCATCATTCACGACCGCGAGGTCCATTCTACTTTAGTTTTTGATGCATCCTTTCACTGGGCCCTATTGCAAATTTAGGCTTTACTTTGTCCAACTAATTTGAATAAAGAAGCCAAAAGGAAGCAGTAGAAGCAGTAGATCTCATTCCTCTCCGAACTCAAATTGCCCCTCTCAACGTCGCAACTGACCTGAGAACTGCGAGGAGGTGTGCGTGCAGCGAGCTCTGGCCGACTGGTGCCTCTGCACCGATCCACGGAAGCCGCCCCTCGCCAACTACACCAATTGCGGCCTTGTCAAGAGTTGGCTTTCAATCCTCCAGTGGCAGTCTTTAGAAGGGGAGGGTTTTGAGAGAAATGCATGGACACGTTCCTACAGAGTCGCAGGGCCTTTGCCAATGCTTACTGCGAGGAGTGCCATTTACCTTGCAACGATAAAATGATGCGCATTGTGGAGATGCGAAATGTCTGGCCTCACAAAAATCAGGTACATTTTTGCTAATACTTTTCTTTTCATTGAAAACAATGTTGTAGGCTCAACCATCCTGCTATTCCAAATACGGCAATATTACGCGGCAAGAGTGTGTGGCGAATCTGAGGTTGCTTTAGCTGAATTTGAAGGAGGCATCAATGAAGTTTGTGTCTTCAGACGCGAAGTAGTGGTGACAGAGGTGTTTGTGCAGGAGCTGAAGCACACTGTGTTTCAAGCAGAGGCGCTTGTCCCGGTTTCAAAATATGGTTTTTCTGATAATTTGCAAGAAATCTCCCCACTGCAGAGCGACAAGCTGTTCAGCACTTTCGGCAACCTCATTGGGATGCTCGCTGGCATGTCGGTCATAAACACCCTTTCACATGCATCCCTTTCCCTTTCGATAACATTAAACAATTGTCTTTTAGATGCTGACCTTGGTGGAGTTTGTGCAAGCGTTGGGCATTCTTTGCATCGCCTGCTTACGACGAAATTAAAAATTGATTGAAGTTTTGATGGATTGATTTTTAGCACTTAAGAGGCCTTTTTAGATAGGAGCACGAATCCAACAAAGGGAGGTGAACATGAAATTTTTTACACCCATTTTTTTATTGCAGAATCTGAATCTCCATACATTTTTATATAACTTCACCAATTTTGGGCGAAAAGTATGCAGAAATGGGCTCACAACAGCTCCAAACGTAAAGGGAGGTCGAAAATTTGGCAAAATTTGCGAGGCAGGGTGGGAGCCACCAAAAGACCCCCCCCCCCCGGGGGACCCTGGGGGTCCCTCCGGGGGGTCCTCAGAAAGTCCCCCCAGGGGTCCCCCCCAGGGGGACTCTGTATGGTCCCCCGGGGGGATGGTGTACTAGCATGGTTGATGGTGTCAGTGATAGTCATTTGACAGAAAGCATGTGAAAACAAGCTCTAAGACAATAAGCAAACATGAAATTGATCTGTCAGGCTGATGTTTTGGAGTGGTTCATGAAGGCAATGTAGAGCTTGATGGAGGCAAGGAAGGTGGAGGCACTGGCATAGAAGAGGGCAGCAGGCGAAACAGAGGTGCAAGCTTTGCTTTCGCTACTGGATCTTTGCCAAGCCTGGACATCACTCCTCCTTCTCAGCCAGCCTAACTCCATCCACAATTACAGCTGCCCCGACTGTGGCCCCACTCCAAACATCATCATCATTGATGCCACTTGTAAATTTCTCGTTTTTTTACCAAATTTCAACATCAAAACCCATTACAAAATTGAGTGCTGGGACTATGGAAAGCTGAATTGGCCTGCTTGCGGGAGAAGGAGGCAAAGCAGGAATAAGCTGGAGATTGCCAGCACCAGATTCAGCAACCGTCTTCTGCTTCCCCAACGCCAACTGCGTCGTAAACTCCGCAAAGTGATGGCCACAAGAAAAGAAGATTGCAAACATCCAACTAATCAATGTTGAAGATGGTGGATGAGGGCATGGTGGCCCAGGAGTGGGACAAGCTGGTGGTGGATCTGGAGGCAGCCTGCGAGCCTTTGGCAGCCCTACTGCATGCCTACCCTGCAGATGAGGCCAGTGGGCTGCGCCAACCAGCCACTTTCTTTCGACCTCTTCTTAAAGAGTGTGCTAGGTTTCCATTGACACCTTCACCTTCCTAACTCTGCTGAATCTGTTACTCCATTTGAAGTGCATTGCCTGCCTGCTCCATCTTCCCTGATATGGGATCCAGCTGCTTGGAGAAGTGTGTGAGTGTTATATGAGACTGGCAGCTTAGTCCCTGCCCAGGCTTACAGTATCCCATTCCACTCGGGACAGCACCACCTCCACTTCCTCATCTCCTTTGCCACCTTGCTCAGATCAGCAACAATGCCTACCAGGTTCCCTATTACCAACAAACAGGAAACATGAAGGACCATAGTATGAATTACAGGTCCCTTTTCGAGACTACAGCCTCTACCCCAAGCCCAGAACCTCCAGCCTCTCCTACTACCCCAGTCTTCCAACCCTCCGCTCCCTGCCTCAATACCTTGTTGGTCATTCTATACAAGTTATCTTAGCAGCCATTTTGATAAAATTGAGGCTGATGCGGCCAAGGCCAGCTCCAAAGATGAGTGCAACAAAGACTCCAAGGGTCACCCAATCCTTTCTGCTGGTCTGCTCACCATACAGTGCAAACATGGAGTCATTTAGGGCTTTGATGTTCTCCAAAGCCCAGAATCTGTCCGCCACCCCCATGCCGCCATCTTCTGCCACTTCAAAAAGGCACCAAGCATCATCGTGTATGATGCCTCCTGCAAGCTTCACAACTTCTGCCTCAACCGCGAGCCACGCTACTATCGCAAAAGCATTTTCATCAGTGATCGATTCCACTCCTACAACCACTCAGCCTACAAAGCAAACAGCTACAAACACCATGACAAAATCTGCAATCTCAACACAGAGTGGGCTGAGCAGAACAACTCCTGCCTGGCTCTCCTCCGCAAGCCCCTCTCCTACACCATTGCCTCCTCCTTCCTTGCCTCCATCAAGCTCTACATCGCCTTCATGAACCACTCCAAAACATCAGCCTGACAGATCAATTTCATGTTTGCTTATTGTCTTAGAGCTTGTTTTCACATGCTTTCTGTCAAATGACAATATCACTGACACCATCAACCATGCTAGTACACCATCCCCCCCCGGGGGACCATACAGAGTCCCCCCGGGGGGGGACCCCTGGGGGGGACTTTCTGAGGACCCCCCCGGGGGGACTTTCTGAGGACCCCCCCGGGGGGACCCCCCAGGGTCCCCCCGGGGGGTCTTTCTGTGGCTCCCACTCTTCCTGAAATTTGCGTTTTAGGTACTTGCTGTCAAATAAACCCCGATTTCTCAGGTTTTTAAAGTCAAAGTATAGGCATCAATCGAAACCCTACAATTTAACCAAGACCACTATGCTCTTTGTTCTGCTCAAAAATATTCATGTGAGAAGAAAACAGCAAGTATCTCATCGATTTGCAAAAACTCGATTTTGCCAATTTTGTCAAAAAATAGACGATTTCTCAAAATTTTTGTATTAATTTCGCCCTCGAAATTATCATTTTCGTTTTTCTCTTGAAATTTTGGTCTAGAAAACATAAGGATATTTAAAAATGAAGGTGAGCCCAAAAGAATATTTTCACTTTTTAACGTCAGCTTCCAAATTTGGCCTATGTTATAACATAGGCCAGTTTTACAAGGGTCAAATTTTGGCGCCAAAAAACTTCCTGCTCAACTGGATCTCCATAATTCCCGGTTTCCTTTTGTGAGCAGCTTACCCTAAGCCTTATGCAAGTATCTACCAAGAAAAATTACTGTTTTCAATTTATTTTTTGAAAAATTGTCCAATGTATGATGGCAAGTCCAAAATTTGCCCTATGTTATAACATAGGCCCAAAGTGACCAAAAAAAATTTCAGTCTTGAAATTTGATTTCAATGCCCTAAATTGATGCACTGGCCTCAAATACACCCAAAAATAGCATTTTTATGCATAATTTTGGATATTTTTGACCGCGGAGCGGCCCGAAGGGCCGCTCCGCGATCGATAGAGGTTACTGAACTTTTGTCCTGATATATGCGTATATATATATATATATATATATATATATATATATATGTATCTGGAAATGCTAGGAACGGGCGAATTCTCAACGGATTGGGACAAACTTTTTTTTCCCTGAAAGGTAATGCTAATTTAGGAAGATCTGGAGGGGTAGACCCGGAATTTGAGCATTTGAAACATTACTTTTTTGGGTAGAAAGGTTTAAAAGCAGGGTATGCTGAGAAATGGCGAATTCTCAACGGATTGGGTCAAACTTTTTTTTTGCTGAAAGGTAATAACATTTTAAGAAGATCTGGAGAGGTGGAACAAGTCCCGGAGCATTTGAAACATTACTTTTTTGGGTAGAAATGTTGAAAAATGGGGTATGTTGAGAAATGGCGAATTCTCAACGGATTGGGACAAACTTTTTTTTGCTGAAAGGTAATAACATTTTAAGAAGATCTGGAGTGGTGGAACAAGTCCCGGAGCATTTGAAACATTACTTTTTTGGGTAGAAATGTTGAAAAATGGGGTATGTTGAGAAATGGCGAATTCTCAACGGATTGGGACAAACTTTTTTTTTGCTGAAAGGTAATAACATTTTAAGAAGATCTGGAGGGGTGGAACAAGTCCCGGAGCATTTGAAACATTACTATTTTGGGTAGAAATGTTGAAAAATGGGGTATGTTGAGAAATGGCGAATTCTCAACGGATTGGGACAAACTTTTTTTTGCTGAAAGGTAATAACATTTTAAGAAGATCTGGAGTGTTGGAACAAGTCCCGGAGCATTTGAAACATTACTTTTTTGGGTAGAAAGGTTGAAAAATGGGGTTTGTTGAGAAATGGCGAATTCTCAACGGATTGGGACAAACTTTTTTTGCTGAAAGGTAATAAAATTTGAAGAAGATCTGGAGGGCTGGAACAAGTCCCGGAGCATTTGAACCATTATTTTTTTGAGTAGAAAGGTTGAAAAATGGGGTATGTTAAGAAATGGCGAATTTTCAACGGTTTGTGACAAACTTTTTTTACTTGAAAGGTAATAAAATTCTGCAACGTTCTGGATTTGGTCCCCAACCTTTTGAAACATCCCTTATTTGGGTAAAACTCGTAAAAGTTAAGACTTGTGAGGTGTTTAGCTCCGCGGTCACCTATTGCGCTCTGCGCCATATACTTGTTGAATATTGAAAATTCTTCATTTCTTGACCATTTTAGTCTCAAACTGAGAAAATGATTAAAAAATTCAAAATTCAAAAATATCCTTAATTATGCATAAAATGCTATTTTTGGGTGTATTTGAGGCCAGTGCATCAATTTAGGGCATTGAAATCAAATTTCAAGACCGAAATTTTTTTGGTCACTTTGGTCTATGTTATAACGGTATCACGAACTTTCGTTCCCAGGAACTTTCGTTCCCGAACTTCCGTTCCCAATTTTCATTCCCAGGAATTTTCGATCCCGAACTTTCGTTCCCCAAGGTTGAAAATTCATGGTTTTTCAATGAAACCAGCAGATTTTTGACATGAAGATCCATCTGCGTGGTATCTTGAAGATGTTATAAGATGTTACAAAATATTCATTTTTCCTTGCTTAAGACAAAAACCTAATCTCTTGATGTTTCAACAAGTATAATGGCTTAATTTAAATTAAAATAAGGATTTATTCAGATTCCGATTTAGAACCATCATACATCAATTGTGAACAAAAAACTCAAGTCTTGTGCAATTTTTAGCCATTCAGCCATCTGCTACAGAAACTGTTAATTTTTGGGGGGAAAGTTGAAACGAGCATATTCCATCGTTTTTCAATGACGTTTGCTTAATTTTGGCATGAATATCCGTCTGGGTGATTGAATCAAGGCCAATTTGGTCCATTAAGGTCTGGGTGATTGAATCAATACCTTATTTGATATCAATATCTTGATTGAATAAGCGATTGAAACACAGAAGAGCTGTATTGTTTAATTGCCTGCATGATTGGGCAATTGTGCCAGCATGATTGGGCAAATGAGCCAAAGTTTAGGCACAAAAGTTTGGTAACAAACGTTTGGGAACGAAAGTTCGGGCACGAAAGTTCCTGGGAACGAAAGT
This sequence comes from Ptycholaimellus sp. GST1_10, assembly GCA_030248095.1. Classification (NCBI taxonomy): domain Eukaryota; kingdom Metazoa; phylum Nematoda; class Chromadorea; order Chromadorida; family Chromadoridae; genus Ptycholaimellus; species Ptycholaimellus sp. GST1_10. Next base: position 11,188 of record JASANA010003243.1, on the reverse strand, counting down.
TCGGGGAACAAAGGTTCGGGAACAAAAGTTCGGGAACAAAAGTTCCTGGAACGAAAGTTCGTACAACCGTTATAACATAGGGCAAATTTTGGACTTGCCATCATACATTGGACAATTTTTCAAAAAATAAATTGAAAACTCAGTAATTTTTCTTGGTAGATACTTGCATAAGGCTAAGGGTAAGCTGCTCACAAAACGAAACCAGGAATTATGGAGATCCAGTTGAGCAGGAAGTTTTTTGGCGCCAAAATTTGACCCTTGTAAAACTGGCCTATGTTATAACATAGGCCAAATTTGGAAGCTGACGTAAAAAAGTGAAAATATTCTTTTGGGCTCACCTTCATTTTTAAATATCCTTATGTTTTCTAGACCAAAATTTCATGAGAAAAACGAAAATGATAATTTCGAGGGTGAAATTAATACAACAATTTTGAGAAATCGTCTATTTTTGACAAAATTGGCAAAATCGAGTTTTTGCAAATCGATGAGATACTTGCTGTTTTCTTCTCACATGAATATTTTTGAGCAGAACAAAGAGCATAGTGGTCTTGGTTAGATTGTAGGGTTTCGATTGATACCTATAATGCCTATACTTTGGCTTTAAAAACCTGAGAAATCGGGCTTTATTTGACAGCAAGTACCTAAAACGCGAATTTTGCCAAATTTTCGACCTCCCTTTACGTTTGGAGCTGTTGTGAGCCCATTTCTACATACTTTTCGCCCAAAATTGGTGGAGTTATATAAAAATGTATGGAGATTCAGATTCTGCAATAAAAAATGGGTGTAAAAAATTTCATGTTCACGCGATTCTTAATCTTCTCATAAAACGCCTCTTAAGCACGCACGCACTACATTCCTTGTCTGTTTTGATCAAGACTTATTTGGTATTCACCTCAATAACATTTCTCCGGTCTTTCTTTATCTTTCTTTCGTCTTCGGTCTTTTCTTCTTTCTTTCATCATCTTTCTTCTTCATTCGTTGATTCTTCATTTTCCTACCTAAAAGCATCATTTAATCACCAAAAAACACTCGTGAATCTTCGATTCAGTGTTTCCCTTTAGCTTATGATGATTGCTTTCGTGATGATTGCTTTGGCATCATGGTGATGAAATTCTGAACCATGAAATTTTGTGAGCATCCGATCTGTCGGCTTCGAAAGGTGAAGAGGGGTGAGGAAAGGGTAGGAAAGCAGAGCAAGGCGTCCATCCCGGTGGCCCATGGCAATGATTATGTGGGTATTGGAGGAGTAGAAGAGGAGGTTCACGATGGCCTACTTGCTGTGCGTCATATGGTAGCAAAAGATCAACGTTTTCTAGACGACCACCTTCTTACTCGGCAACAATTGCAACATTGAAGTAGACGCATGTAGACATTGAAGTAGTAGTAGGGCTGTCAGGGAGAGACGGAGGGTATGGGTTACGAGGCGATAAGGAAGTTAGGGAAACACAAATATGCTGAAGACGTGCTAGGAGAGGTAATTATGGTCGGGGTTGACGGCGGAGAAAGGAGCTTGAGTGAAGGCTTGCCAATGGTACCACTGGTACAAGTTATCGGTATAACCCTCTCTTGCTCTTTTACTCTTGCCAACATCAGATGGGGCAAGTTTTCATTAGCCCATCATTTGAAATTCAACTCAAATTTCACTACCAATCTTATAAATGGTTCTAAGAGCCAGAGCCGCAATTTTACCACACACGAAAAGGTTCAGCACGGAGGCGGCTAAAAATAGCAGGTGTTTTTTTTAGCAGGAAATAAGCCCTGTCTTGAGCCAGCCTCATTCAACCTAACCGGCTGATCTGAACCCAATCTTCTGCTTAGCCTCACCTCATTCGTCCTTTTGTTGGCGCGGTTGAGTTGACCTGATTCTAGGTTCTTGGGGTGCACTGCGAAAATGAGCTTTTCTATAATACTTGCCGACCGCTTCCATCTTTTTCATCTTTAATCACCGGATGAAGGTAGCAAGGTCTATTTGCATAAAATGGTTGCGTTTCTTTACAACATCGCAGCTGAGAGTTTTTTTAGCACAGAATCAGTGAAAACACTGAACGGAAGATCAAAACTTTTCTAATCCAGCAATTTTTAAGTTCAAAATAAAAGCAAATGCATCAAAAAAATCCCGAAATAGTCGCAAGGAATAATTTTGTTCATTTTCTCAATTCCGTATAGGAGCGAAAGAAAAACTTAAAATTATTGAAAATATTTAATCAGATAACAGAGTCTTTTTTATTCTTCTATTGACCTCCAGTTTCGCTCAATGATATCCAAAAGTTTTCTTCGCATAAAAACTAAAGAATGTCACCAGGCCCCGATACAAAATCCCGTTTCCTATGCGCGCGCCAGCCTGCTCAGGCCCCAAAATGCGCAAACGCATCGCGCAGGAGGCCGTGGACAGACAGCAGAGTCCTAGTTTAGAACAGCTGGGAACATGAAGGTGGCCGCAGCAGAGGAGTTCGGAGCCTGGCTCCGGGATGCAAAAACAAAACTGTAAGCAATTTCAATGTCACCAAAAACTACCACCCGTAAGCATCCACAGAGAGCGAGATCTGGGCCGCTCCCTGGTGGTGGTGGGCCTGGTGGGCTCCAGCGAGGCCATGGGCAGCAAAGCCGGCCTCCTCAACGTCCTCCTCAGCCGGGAGGCCTTCCCCAGCCGCTACGCCAGCCCGCTCCAGGCCATCAGCTCCGTTCCCCACCTTCCTCCCACCCATCTCATCCTCAGTCCCCATCTCAACTGCCAGCAAATCAGCGCCTACTACGAGCCAGCCCTGGGCAGCCTCTTCTTGTGCCTGGAGAGCGGCTGGCTGGACTGGCATCGAGCAGCGGCGCCTCCAGTAGGCCAGGAGCTCTTCGACTGGCTCTCAGCCCAGGAGGCCGCCTGGTCCAAGGCCCTGCTCCTGCTAGGCCACCTCTGCACCATCCTAATCATCCACAGTCCGGGGCCTCGCCTGGAGCTGAGTTGGGCCTGCGCTTTGTGCTTTGTTTGAGGAGGAAAAGAAGGGCCTGCAGGCTGGCTGAGGCAGTTGCGCAGTCTGAATGCGGCACGGGAGGAGCTGGCGCCGGCGGTGGCGAGGGTTTTGGAGAAGCTGGAGAGCTTGGCAGCCAACTGGCAGAGGGCTGGCCGCCCGTCGGCCCCGCGCCTGCTGTTCACCTTCGGCAGGGCTTCGGCTGCCCGACCGGAGCTGGGCTATCACAAACGGGTTTTGTCTGCCCAGTTCATTTTTAGAAAAAATAGGATAAAGACTTTCTTCCCCTCCCGGTATCAGAATGGGAATGCCGGGAGGGGAAGAAAGTTTTATCCGCTTATTCTGTACCAGCCAATTCTGAATTGGATGAAGACTTTCTTCCTCTCCCAGTATTGCTGATCTCAGGGGACAGGACAAGGTAATAATTGCTGTCTAATAACGCAATGCTACCTTGTCCTGTCATTTAGGATCAGTAGCACTGGAATCAATCTGCAAAGACCCGGGTTTCAGATTGAGCTGCTGCAGAAGCTGGAGTCCAGTTTGGAAAGCCAGCTGTTCACGCTGCTGCGCAAGTCTCGCGTCATCCTCAACACTGCGTTCCCTACTTCCCTGAGTAGTTGAGATGGAGCGACGAAACATGTGGGGCTATAATTGCAGCAGCCAGGCATTCGGAGCAGTGCCAGCCAAAGCACCCTTCGTGCATGTGCTGAGTCGAGACGAGGTGCCGCCGGACACCAAAAGCCAGCTGCTTGCCATGCTCGTTGCTGCTCTTCCCCTCCCTGGTACCCATTTGTTCTCCCTTCCTCTTTTTGTTTATTTCTCTTTTCCATCCTCTACTTCTCCCCTACCTCATTCAATCGATTATCCCATCCAAACAGGCTCCGGAGGAAGCCCCGCCCCGCTAATCTCCGAGAAGGAAGGTTGGATGTTTGCCCTGAAATGGCCAGAGCTGAAGTAGTGAACTGCCCAGGCGGGGAGGAAGGCGGGCGCTTTGCTCAGTTCCTGCAGGCGCACATCCGGGAGGCACGGGAGGAGGGCTTCCAGGACAACGTGGGGAAGGGCGTCCCCCCAGCCGACTTCCTCCTCCCCACCCTAGGGGCCTGGCTGGACGCTGCTGCTTCTCTGCATCATCTCATGCTGGAGCAGCAGCTGCCAGCAGAGGCCTCTGCTTTGCTCTCCCGCAAGCAGGACTTGGAGCTCGTCTTCTCCCGAGGGTTAAGCTGGCTTTGGCATGGCTGGGGAAGGAAGTCCGGATCCGTTTTGAATTCTACTACTGGTCGTGTGCAAAACGGATGAGGACTTCCTTCTCCTCCCAGTAATATTCTGAATCTCGTCAGCAAGTTTGTATGGCCGTTAAGATGCAGAATAAGTACAGTTCAGAAAGGATAAAGGCGCTAAAGACTGAAAAATGGCTGTATTTATTCTGCATCATATCAGCAAGCCTACAAACAAATTGAGGCAAAATAAATATAGCCATAAAGAACACAAAAGACAACGGCATAAATGGATAAAAGTTGCCAGGCGGTGCAGCAAAAGCTATCCCGGCAGTCTGCGCTTCTACAAGGACGGCCTCCCCGATTACTACCCACGCCAGCAGCATGAGGCCAAGGTGCCCCTTAGTTCCAACCAAACACCAGAAGGTGGGAAGAGCCTTCGGGAACTGCAGCTGGAGCAGGCCATCAGCCAGCTGCGCTCCCAAGCCCGCGGCCCCTGCCTCCCCGACTACCTCGCCCGTCTGCGCGTCGAGGCGGAGGCCTACTGGACCGACGGCCATCAGGGGTAGAGGGCCTTCTTGTCTGGCAAACAGATCCTGTTAAGAGAGCTTTTCTGAGAAGGTGAAATATATCAAATAGGTGGACGGACAAAAATTTTTACCCCCCTTTTTTATATTTTTTATTAAAAGTAGACATGTTTTTAAGACTTTTGGTACAGTATGAGCATCCACAACTCAAAATTCGATTTTTGGTGAATTTTTGAATGTAAAAAAACGGCCGATTTTTTAATCATCCATAACTCTAGTTCTGCTCAACGGATTTTAATGATTTGACCACCAATCGAACCGTCTCAATGAGAAGAATATTTTGTTTTTTTTGTTCGTTTCTCTTCGATCATTTCCCACCGAGTTATTAACAAAAAACCAGTTTTTCAGTTTTCAAAATTTCAAAAAATTTATAATTTCGATGTAAAAATTTCATTTGCGCCGGACGAGACCCATTTTTTCTAAAATTTCAGGTAATTTTACATATGTGTACCATTCCATAACTTCAAAAGCCTTGTTCTATAAGAGATATTTGAGTCTAAAATGAAAATGCCCATTTTGCCCCTATGTTATAGCATAGGCAAAAAATGAGCAAAATATTTTTTGTCTCAGAATACCAATTTTTTGGCTCAATAAATTTCTTCTGACCCGTATCCATCTAGCTGAGTGGTTTTTAGCTTCAATTTTATCCCTTGAGCATGAAAATGTTGATATTATTTTTCCCTATGCTGTAGCATAGGTAGTGGTGTAGCATATGGAAAGTTGCAGTCAAAATTAACGCACTCAAAGGATAAAATTGAAGCTAAAAACCACTCAGCTAGATGGATACGGGTCAGAAGAAATTTATTGAGCCAAAAAATTGGTATTCTGAGACAAAAAATATTTTGCTCATTTTTTGCCTATGCTATAACATAGGGGCAAAATGGGCATTTTCATTTTGAGACTCAAATATCTCTTATAGAACAAGGCTTTTGAAGTTATGGAATGGTACACATATGTAAAATTACCTGAAATTTTAGAAAAAATGGGTCTCGTCCGGCGCAAATGAAATTTTTACATCGAAATTATAAATTTTTTGAAATTTTGAAAACTGAAAAACTGGTTTTTTGCTAATAACTCGGTATGAAATGATCGAAGAGAAACGAACAAAAAAAACAAAATATTCTTCTCATTGAGACGGTTCGATTGGTGGTCAAATCATTAAAATCCGTTGAGCAGAACTAGAGTTATGGATGATTAAAAAATCGGCCGTTTTTTTACATTCAAAAATTCACCAAAAATCGAATTTTGAGTTTTGGATGCTCATACTCTACCAAAAGTCTTAAAAACATGTCTACTTTTAATAAAAAATATAAAAAAGGGGGGTAAAAATTTTTGTCCGTCCCACTTTTCAACCTCTCACAAAAGCTCTCTTAAAGACCTGTCTGGCAAACAGAAGGAGGATGCAATCTACTGGGACAGGGAAGGAAGCCTTCATCCGCTATTCTATAGCTGGTGTATTTTGAAATCGGATGAAGGCTTCCTTCCCTGTCCCTGCAGATTCCATCCTCCTTCTTTCTGCTAGAGTGATCGGTCTTGTTCTCCAACAGATGCGAGGCTCGCTCCCTCACCGCCCGCCCCTGCATCCATCCGGCGCATCCGGAGGCCGGCCTGGAAGACGGGCGGCATCACGACAGCTCCGCCCGCTACCGCTCCACCTGCTCCTGCGGTGCCTCCCAGGCCCTGCGCGAGGACCCTTTCTCACTCAAGGTTCTCTCACCAGCCTTTTCTCAGCCCCGATTCATGCGTCCATCTTTGACTCAGGAGGCCAACCTGTACTTCTACCAGAGCATCGAGTTCCTCTGCTGCCAGCGGCGGGAGGCCTTCGCCTTCCCCCTCCGCCCCCGGCCTGCAGCAGCAGCTCAGCCGGCCCCGGCCAAGAAGGAGGAGGAGGCGGCCGCTGCGGCCATCTTCGCCAAGCTGGCCATTCGCGGGCCCCTGGAAGAGCTGGGCGAGAGTTCCCAGGGTCTTCTGACTCTTTGAGGAGCTTTGGGAGGCTTGGAAAGGTGGCTTTGCAGGCGGCGGCAGCTCTGGGCCTGAGCTGCGGGCGGAGCGGGACAATCGGCCGGCCTCTGGACAGCCGAGTCCTGCGGATGCCCTGGTTGGCTCTCCTGCCTTGTTCACACTGGCCACTAAAGTTGCACTCGGACTTGGGCCATAGATGATGGTCAGCGGGGGCGAGGAGGCGGACTCGCAGAAGCTGGAGCCTTCACAGCAGGGTTTGAAGGAGAGAGAGGGAGAAAGAATGGGAAAAGAGTGTGATTTTGAGAGGAGCGACGGATGGAAGAGGAGCTGGAAGAGTTGCTGGACCCGGCGGAGGATGAATCCAGCCAGGAGGAGGACGAAACGGCAGCCGAGGAACGAGCCAACAGAGGTTTGCTGGTATTCATGGAATTGGAAAAGAGTGTCAGGAGTCTGGATGGCCTGAGATCTGGTGAAAAGGAAGGATTTGGCAGGGGCTGGGGAGCGGGAGGGAGAGGAGGAAGCAGAGGCGGTGCTGGCCACTACAGCTACCCAGCCAGCGGAACTGGAGGGGCCAGCCAAAGCGCAGTTTTCCTCCAACTGCTAATCCAACTCTTCACATCTGGGTTTCTGAGGACGGAGCCGATAGCGGGCAAACCAGAGCGAAGCGAAGAGGAGACCGCCTGGGACGAATGGATGCCCTACCTGGGTTATTTTTCTTATTCTCCTATAGAGCTCATACTAGCCTGATATCATAGTTCCAATTCGGATTGTTGGCGTATTCCAGTCTGCCCATAGCCAATCAAAAGCAAAATGAGTTTTGGTGGCAAAATTTTTGACAAGGCGCAAAAGCTCTTTCGTTTCGGTAAACCCATAAGGTATAGACGTTCATCTGGAGGACAACTTTTTGGTGAGGAGGATATTGGATAAGGGTAAGAGTGTTTGAGGTGCTCCGCTAGAGCTGCTGCCGAGCTTCCCCTCCTGGAGCTTGCTTTGTCTCGGCTCCTCCTCCCTCTACCATCACTCTTCCGGCCTTCGGTGCCACCTTGCCTCCAACCTCATCACACCACCTCCGTCCAACTGCAGAGATCAGCCTAATTTTACGCACGGCTCTGCCTACCTGTTGCCCTGGGATGTGAGCTTGCGCGTGGAGGTGGAGAAATGGATGACGGCTATGGAGGCACTCAATGCCTCCGCCACCCTCCGCAAGCCCGCCAAACTCCCCAAAAAAAGCTCACTCCTCTTCATCTGCTAGCAAATTGCTATTCAGTTTAAAAATAATTTTTTTAAATATATTGCTAAAAGGTTAATCCCACATTAAGCATTCCTTTTCAAATAAAAGCACTTTTGAATAATAATTTGAAAATGCTGAAACAACCATTTTTGGCAATTTTTGTGAATTTTGATTGAATGGCACATGATGATGATGGCAAAAAAATTGTGGCAGGCGGAGAGGTGAGCGTGCGTCTTTTCCTGGGCCTGGAGTTTGAGTGTCCGCGGGGGCATCGCTTCATGCTCGGCGCCCCCGACCGCTGCCTCAAACTTCCCAAGGAGGCCACCATTGGTCCCAAGGAGCCCGCTGACTGGATAGCCAAGTTCTCCGGCGCCTTCTTTCCACTCTTCTTTTTGGGCAATCATTGGGATTTGTAGGAGCGATGGGATTCCGCTCTGGTTCCCCTGCTCCTGTCGCTCCACGCCGCCCCTCACTGCTCAACTCATGCGCCTCCATCTCGTCACTCCAAAAGTAGCCGTTTTCTTTTGCTTTTATACTCTCAGCTCTTACTGCTCTGCCCCAAAAACCATTTCTGAGGCCCCTGTGACGGTGAACTTGGACGTGCGCGTGCAGCCTGACTTACGCAGCTCCCTCACCTTCACCACCGGCACTCCACCGCCCGCCATTCCGCTCAACCCCGCCAAGTACTACATCCTCAGGTCTCTTTCTACCCCTCCTTTGCCCCCAAAAGATCGCCCACTTCCATTTCCAAGGTTCCCCTACGCCTATGTTGGCCCCAAAGGCCCCGTCTATCCCCCCGCTGAGCCCACAGCCGCCGGTCGTCTCCTCAAAGCGCCCATCAGCGTCCTCCCCGATCTTCCGCTCTAATTTTCCCTATTTACTACAAATATCCGCTTTTGTGATATGATTAAAGCAAACTCTTGAACTGCGCAAACGCAACAGGACTCCCCTGAATGTAAGCAAGTTAATGGGGTTGCGCACTACACATTACTATTTCTCATCTGATCCTGTGCTCACTGAGGCGTGCACAGCTGTAAACTGCCATAGTGCCATGCGTGCCTGTTTCCCTGGCCTCCCGGCGAAACATCAGCGCTGAGCCATGGCAGATGAGCTGGAGGACGGGGAAATCCCCGAGCTTCCAGACCGACTGACACCGGATGAAGCCTCCCTTGCCTCCCCCACCCGCTTCAGCCCCCCTCAAAGGCTCTGGGAGCGCTGTCGAGGGCCTCTGCTGGAAGTTCCTCAGCCTTTGCTGGATGCCCCGGCATCGCCGGACCCTGCCACAGCCTCTGGTCAGCTTCTCTCACTGCGACAGATTTATCTGGCTCCACCCGAGGGGGCGTTCCCTCGGGTGGACCCAGATAAATCAGTCGCAGTGAGAGCTGCACTTCACAGGGAGCAAGTTAGGGGTCAACTGGTGTGGCTGGTTGAGAGAGTGAAATGAGAGCCATTCCCACTTCACCTGTTCCACCGTGCCTCGCGGGGGAGAATGAGGTGGAGCTGCGACAGGGACTGCTGACCAGCTTCAGTGCTGCCAATGGTCGCATTCGATTCAGTCTAGCTGCCGAAGGAATGAGGATAAAGATTGGAGGCCACGCCGAGCCGAGTCCTCCACCACCGGAAATCCCAATCGAACCAGTGCCTGCCGATGGCTTGCAAAAGTTTCATCCTTTTATCCCAATACAGCCTTCATTTTGAACGCCACTGCTGCGATTGAAACAGAGATCCCAGAGACCCCAGTCTGTCCGAGATCCTGGGCAGGCTCCTAGAAAGTCAGCAAGTCCCTCGATCTCGGTTCCCCCACCCTCACCTAACCTCGAAAACCATCCTATAGCCAGGGGTATTGAAGACAAGGCGAGAAGAAGGGCATGAACGAGCTGGTGGCAGAGATGGCTTCCATAGAGGACGAGCTGGAGGAGATCAAGGAGGCAGAGGCGAGCCTAGCCGAGGCCCCCGCCGCCGTCCGCGACGAGGACGAGGAGATGCAGGAGATGCAGCTCCGATTGGCCGCCCTGGAGTCCACGCTCTCCAAGTCCCGCCCCGGTCAGGGTTCAGCCCTTCCTGCAATCCTAATCTCGGAGAAATGGACCTTCATCGACAGATCTGGAGGAGGGCGAGCTGCGCGAGGCCCCAGAGTCCAAGACAAGCAAAGCAGGCGGCAGTGCAAAGGATGGGGGAACCGGCCTGCAGGGCTACCGCAAGCGCCTAGCTGAGGCCTCTCGTCGACGTCGCTCCTCCGCTCAGAGCAGAACTGCCAGCCAACCGTCTCTTCCAGTTTTCATAGCCTTCTCAGCCCTCAGGCTGGCAAGAGTGCAGGCGGAGCAGTGGACGGCGAAGTGTGCGGGAGCGGGCGGCCAAGAAGTGGTCGGGGACATCCAGATCCAGATCCCCGCCGGCTCGCAGAAGGACGACAGGACAGCGAAGCCTCACCTGCACTCGCCTCCTGGCCATCCCCGACCCTGAGCAACAGCTGGCCGAGTTCCTCCGTCTCGTCGCTCCCTGTTCGCCTCTTTTATTAACCTTGCATGAGCCCCTTCAATTGTTCTAAATTGGTTTCCCTAAGCCATTCTATAGTTTTTGGACCAAAGCCTAAGCTAAGATGCCTAAGCTAAGCCTAGGCCTGTTAGAAAAGAAAATTCTTTTTGAAATTTCCGATAGTTAATTTTTAAATTCCAGCTGGCGGGCAGACGGAAAGCACCAGGGCCCCGACAACCTGGAAGTCTGCAGCATGGAGCTAGACGATGGTCCTGCTAAGAACCACTCAAAATTGCTTCTGCCAGAAAGAAGCAGGATTGAAGAGGGGGAGTGGAAAGAGACGGATCGGAAAACCTTGTCGCCAGCCATTTTCGAGCAGAGCTGATGCTCAATCCCCCGCCGCCCCCACCACCCACGGTTCAGATGGAGGAGGAGGACGAGGAGGCTGCACTTCTCGCGCCCGCGCACCAGCCACGGTCTGCCAAGGTCTTTTCCACCTACTGCTATTTCAATTACCTTTCCCCATCCATTTGCCCCCACAATTGGCCCTATATTTCAGAAGCCGAAGCCTCCGAAAGCCAACGGTCGAACGGCCAGCAAACCCAGCCCTCCTCTTATCACCCTGGATGGACAGCAGGCAATCGCATCTTCGCATGGCCTCAATCCAATCCCTCCCGACCAAAAAGACCTGGCTTCGCAGTCCCGTCGAGTGCTGGTGAATCCGCGGGCCATGCAGCGGGTGCTCCTGAACGAGCGGGC